>CAEFZY010055576.1:0-23921 GCA_903066815.1 Brachyrhaphis roseni | reverse complement strand
GAGCCTGTAAGGGGTAAGCGTCTTCATTCTGTTGCAGCGCTGCAAAGAATAAAAAGTGTAAAGTCTGAATATTTGTGCTGACTGATTTCCTGCACGTGTGGTCACATGGTTCCGGTCCGTCAGTGAATTAAGTTTCACAACAACAGCCTGGCCAAGTTAAAGCCTGAACTCCCAACTCTGTTTTTGACACAGTGAACTGCGTCCTTATCAACATGTGTGTGCGCGTTTTTATTGCAAGTGTGCACAAAACCTTGTTAATATTCAGCTACTGTGGAAAAAACAATTTCACAATCACTGTTTCCGTTTAATAAGAAATGCAATTAAAATAAATAAGTTTGCTAAAAAATACGCTGCGCCATCATCTTAATACCACTTCCTGTTGTTGTCTTCTTCTTCTTCTCCGCCAGTAGTAAACACTCGGTTGTTGATCACGACTCGTGTGAGGCAAAAAAAGTGTTTCCATTGCAGTTTTTAAAAATGCGCTAATTTTGACTTAGCCAAAAACCCGTGTCATCCTAGCGCTAAAAGTTTTTATCAAAAAATATTCTTTTTTTTTTCAAAATTGCTTGAAAGAATTTCCATCAAGCAAATTTATTTTCATAACTCCAAACTGTGCAATCACATGGCAGCATCATGAGAAACACTAAAGATTATTTTACCATTTAATAAATATATTTTCTCATAAACAGCAGCACTGACAACAGCTGTAAGACCCAAAATAATATCAATAAAACATTTCAAATACACAAACTATGACAGAAAGCACATGTAGTTGGTTATAGATCCTAATCTGGTTTTGGCGGGTCCAATACTAAAAAAAAAAAGCTTCCTTTCTTTTTTTGTGTGGATCCAACATCCTTCTTTTTTCAGGAAGCTTAAAAAAGAGGAATTTATTGACACCCTTTATTCTAAAGTCAGGAAAAATTTTATAAAGATTAGAGTTTAATCCCTAAACAGGAATGTTTTTCGTTTATGCCGTCGTCCATGTTTGTCCTTAATAATTGTTAAACTAAAAGAAGAAGAGCGTTTGCATATGTTAAAGTCACCAGCAAGAGCCGACAAGTTGGATTAGCCTGATCGATGCATCTCTACTTAAGATCATGTTATTTTCAGATGAACTAATTTCATTTTTCTGACCCTGCCAGCTGAAGGGGAACCTGCCCCCCCATGACCACTGAAACACTGGCCTTCGTCCCCAAAGTGTGCCGACACCGAGCAGAGAGGGATCACTTACTAATTCCCACCGCCGTTGTATTTCTCCTGCTTTAGATGAAATATATGAGGCATATTTGGAGAAAAAATAATTAAACACATTTATTCTAAGTCAGTGGGCGGCCATATCTGTTGATGCCAGAGGTCCTTGGTGCTTAATGTGCTGACTCTGGCCTGGAGGCTTTACATGAATGACACACAGTCAGGCTTAGCTGGGCATTAGAAAAAGAAGGTCACTCCACTTATTTTTAGCAAACATACACTAGAGATACAGAAGTCAAAGTTTTTTTTAAAGCTGAGACTTGAACTTATCATTTGCTCATGGAGATGTTTTGTAAACGTACAGGAACCTTAATAACCTACAAACTTTCTCACGTGACGCCATGTTGGAGCCACAAACACAACAAATTCTACCGGATGATAAACTGTCCTGGAAGTTGTTGGAATAAACTTTGATATTGTTGTTTTGAGACTATTTTAAAGTAGTATACAGGCAATGGCATAATAATGCAAGAACAAATTCTCAATCAATAAAGTTTACTGATCTAGGGATCAATAAACTTTCAATTCTAATGAACATTCAACGCTGGAGCTGGAAGTCATTTTAAAAATCCAAAAATAACTAAACAAAACAGAAACAACAAATAAAATGAATTATGAAGTCTTTGTAAGCAAAAATGTCCTTCAATAGATAGAGCTAGTTGAGACGAAAACACCAGACTGAAGACTTTAGTCATCCAGTGTTTGGTAGAAACAGAGAAATAAAAGATGCAAATGGAAATTATGGAGCTTGTTTTGATTTATCATGTGCTTAATTGAGTTATTGCAACAGGCCTACAAGCACCAACATAAATTTAATGGGATTTTATGTGAGATTCTTCCCACAGATGTATGAATTTGGAGGAGGTTTACGTTAAGACTCCGACCCTTAATGTAAGGAGGTGTGGATCATAACCTCAAGAGCAAAATCCTGACACCTAACATATTTTATTGCCTCTTTCAAAAGATGCTTCATTCGACGGTGAGCGCTCTGAGACAATCACATTCTTTCTTTATGTTTTCCTCAAACTGTTAAGTTGGGCAGAATATGTGTGACATTAAAAGATCATCATCTGGTCTTGTCATCATGCTACCCCAAAACTCTCAGCGGTGATTTGCTCTGGTCGCTACGCGACACGTCGCTCTGTTCTTTACAGCTCTAGGTGAGTGTTTAGAATCAGTTTCTAGCTGCAGGGTGAGTCTGCCACAGATCACATCCTGTCTGATGGAATCAAATGTTTTTTTTATGGCTTTGAATCAAAATCTCAGATTTCAGATTTTAATCAATTTGTTTTCTTGTTTTCCTTTCTACAAAAAATAAATAAATAAAAAATTACAAATGAGAGGAAACACTTTCAAGAAGTGGATTTTATTTCAATCAGCCCTGCTACGGGAATGTTTGTTTGATTATGAGAATATCGTCATAATATTAGCAGAATAAAAACAAAAGATCTACCAGAAGAAATTGTTGAAGTTACGAGAAAAAGTTGCTGAAACGAGAAAAAAGCTTCTAAAGTGACCAGCTGTGTGCGTGTAGTTTTCTGACGATAGTTTGATGCTAATGTGTTAAAAAATGAAGTATTACCTCATTTGTAAAACCAAAGTATAACTTCACAAGGCGCTCATCATTCCTCACATTGTTTTATGTCTTCTTTGTGCTGGAGTTCTCATAGGATCAATACTTCACTCTCCTAATATTAGGACTTTATTCTGGTAACGTTAACGCTTTATTCTCGACTGTATTCTTATAAAATTATGGCTTTATCAGTTAAAAAATTGAGCCTGACCCAATAACACTCAGTCACAAAGTTGACCTGAATTAAAAGTTCAGATAAGGAGAAGCTGTAAAACACACTTGTCAAACAAGATGGCGGCACTATGAACTATGGAAACCCAAGGAGAGCACTGATGAAAACAAATCCAGATTTTCCAACAATTAAATCTACAAAAACCAAAACTTTGATTAATCAATAAAATTCAGTTATTGCCCAGTTTCCCTTTCTGCATACTCTGGGGAGGAAGAACTGATTTAAAGAGGCAGACATGTTGGATAACTGAAGAAGAGGAGGGAATCCACCTGGATTTATATCTGAAATCTATAAATAAGCCGTACAGTTGCAGTTAATTAAAGTTGGGATGAGTTGTTGGTGAAGTAAATAGTTGGCATGGTGCTTGGACTGACGCCCGGAGTCTCATATCAGACCAACAGCCAGCAACATTTGGCGGCCCTGAACGGCCGCTAATCCGTCCCATCGTCTGCAAGACACGTCAACATCATATCAGTTGTTCTCGTTGTTTGGCGACAACGCAGCGTCCGTCCGCTGATTAAAAACTCTGTCACGTAATCACCTGCCGCTTTTAATTACAGCTCTCAATATGCGAGAGGCAAAACGGTCAATCTGAAAGTGAAATTTATTCCGTGTTTTCTTCCTCTCTTCCTCTGATCTGTTCGAACAAACAGACGAAGGCTGAATGGCAGCCGGCGTGGATCTCTGTGTTCAACGCAAATCAGGCCCGGCGTACATCGCCGCTGTTTGATCTGGAGGCTTTCAGCTCGGCTGCAGGGGACGGGATGTTATTCTCCTCTCGTTAAAACTACATCTCCCCGTTATGTCGTCAAGGCGATTATCGCGTAGTGAAGAAAGGCGGATAGTAACGGCTCAGTGGTCTGTCCGTCCATGTTTGGTTCCTGTTAACAGCCTTTCTCACCGTCAGCCTGGCTAATCGTCCTCTGGTCCACTTCCTGCTCTGCACTCGTATGCAGCTCTTTCTAGATTTATGAGTATCTAGCGTCAATTCTTGTGTTTATTTAGTTATTTTGTCTCAACAGACTCACGTTGCATTTTTTAACAGAAATCTGAAAAATGTGGCGTGCATTTATATTCAGCCCCAAAATTCGTGTAGATCTAGTAGTTGTCCAGATTATTTCTACTGAGCTGATAGAGATTAACTCTTTTGATTCACATTGGATTCTATTTAGGGTATTGGAGTAAAGAGAGATTAATAAAATGTATGGAACATTTTTTTGAATTTTTTTTGTTTGTTTCCTTAAATGTTGAAAAACAGCTTTTGTTTTACTTCACAATAATGAACTATTACAATCCAAATGAAATACATTGAAATTAGTGTTTGTAACGTGAACCAAAAAAATTTAAAAGTTCCAAAGATTTACATTCTTCTCCTCACATACATCTAATGAGCAAAGAAAATAGTTCTAGAATCAGTTCCTCAATAATTTGCGTGTCGTGTAGAAGAACGGAAAATAATAAAGACTACTACTGCTGCTCTGCATAACCCGGGCTGTTCAGGGCCGACTCTCCTTCACAAATTCACAGGCCGGTGAACAAATCAGAGTTAAAGTGGAGTTCAGTGTTTTGTCCAAGAGCACCTTGACGTGGAAAGCAGTGGATCAAAGCACCAACCTGTCCAATGACAGATGACCTCCAGCTGTCCTTCCTCTGGAGATTCATCTGAGTGGACGGGTCTCTGCTGCGGGATCCACACATAAGCTAAGGAATAAGACGGAAATTATATGATTTATGGCTCCAAGATATTTATTTCAATGTACAAATAGTCTGCATTATGTAACGTATGCCTTAAGGATAATATAATAAATTGTTTCCGAATTTATTTTTATATTTATTGTAGATACTATATAACTTGGGAGGCACAGTAGTGCAGTTGGTATCACTGGTGCAGGTTGAAATCCCAGCCTGGGGTTTTTCTGCATGCAGTTTAAATGTTCTTCCTGTTCACTCCAGATTCAAAAGTCCAAAAACACGACTGTCCGTCTCCCCAACTTGTCCTGTCTGCATATAGTGGACCACTTCCTGTGTACGGGTTCACATGTGCTCATTTTTACTACCGCGTATTAGGCCCATTGTAGCCCTAATGCACCAACATTTTCTATTTTATAGACAGAAAGAAAGTAGAAAAAAAAAAATTTCTCGAACAAACGTGGAAATTCCTGAGTTTGAAAGGTCAAAAATTTGCCAGAGAAACAGTCAGAAATTTTGAGATAATCTCAGAACTCTTCTAGGAAAAGAAAAATTCAAAAATTTAAAATCTTCAACTTTATAATCTCAGAAATGTTCCAGTTTCTTTATGGAAAACTTCAATTTTTCCAAGCAAATTTGCAACACTTGAAATTCAGAAATGTCCAAGTTTGTTCAAGAAAATTTCTGAGATCAATCTAAAAATTTTTTACGTTTTTTTTCTATCTGCAATCGTGCCATTACAGTGGAACAACCACGTTCCGCTATACGTGGTTGTTTATCCATTGTGTCTCCATGTTACTCTGCAGGACGCCGACCTGTGCTTGTTGGCCCCACTGCAACGTTGAAACATAAAAACATAAAATGTAATGGATGTTGTGGGATTAGGCCATCAGTTTTACAGTGCGATGGGAAAATACATCCTGTAAATACACTGTCTTCTCAGTTAAATCTCCCAGGAGTTAGCAAATGCGTGCCGCATTATTTTTGTGCCTCTTCTCAGCTGGAGATAGCGCATTATTTGTGCCTCTCGCAGGAAAGAAGAAAAAAAAGAAAGAAAATGTACTTGTCAGGTGTGTCCTGCACACACAGCTAAATATGCTGCTTTGTTTCGTCTCTTAATTGGTAAAAAAAGAAATGCTCAGTGAAACACACCAAATGCGTTCATGTGGGATGGTTCACATTTTCTCCTAATTGTCTTCTTGGGAATTTTTTGGTACTTTCCCCATGCAGTGATCTGAGACTTTAGAGGAAAGTCACATTCAGTTTTTTTCCCCATAAGACGATAAAGAGAAACAAAAGTTGTTTTTTTTCTGTATTTCAATGAATCCTGAGGCTGTAGGTAGTTCATTATCTTTGTTTTGTTCCCCCCCAAAAAATCAATAAATAGACAAAACATTTTTTGTGGTTCCATCACTAAATCTGATGATTCAGCAACCTGAATCATCAGAATCAGACTGCTGTCTGATTTCTTAGTCTGACTCTCATGCAGACGAATAACAATTTGGTGTATTTGTCTGTTTAAATGGACCAGAATCTCTTTGTTGATTGTGAATCTGCTTTCATGTAAAGAGACCAGATGTAACTTTTCCCCAGAGGCCCTTGGTGCTTAGACAACAGCCTGAGTCACAGGAGAAAACGGTGCAAATAGAAATGAATGTGTTAAACAAACAGAAGAAAGGAAGAACTGTGTGATACGTGCTCGCATTGTGAATCTCTGCAGAAGTTTACCTACGCTAATCATTGGTAGAAGTTATGTAACTTTTGGGCTTTCATTGATTGATTGTTGCAATCAATGGGTGTTTATATGACCGCTCTTCTTATTGGCTTTCTTGACGTCTAAACGAATCGTCTATAAACAATCAATCTCATTGAGGACAGTTTCCTTTTTGTCCTGTTAAAACATCTTATTTGGTTCAAGTGTCGACCATGACTGTATCTGACAGCAGAACGGTTAAAGACATTGGTTTTCTGCTACCTATCACTTCAACCCTCCCTACTTCCTGGGTTGTTCAACCAAATTTCCTTTAATCCACTGTGATAATTCGGGTCAGACGGTTAAAAACAATTGGGTGTTCCAAGTGAACAGTGCTTTGTTTCTCCAGCTCTACCTTAGACCAAAGTTTGCTCCTTTCTGAACTTTTGTTTTCATCCTTGTAGCTAAAAGAACAATTTTGCATCCCAAGTGGTGAAGAAAGTGCACCTTGATGTTTAAGTACAAGCTCATTTGGAACAGCGCGTGCACAATAAACGTTTTATGACTGTGGGAAGAAGCTCAGCAAAATCCCACAGATACAGAGAGGAAGTACAATCTCTACCTACATTACGTCTCCAGCCAGCCCATCATGCAGCTGCAAACGTAAAGAAAAACACAAAAATACATTATGGAAAACTGTTTCTGTTTTCTTACAATGTGTATCCTTATTTGTTTGTGCTGTGGAATTGGGTCTTCTTGGAAATAACATCTTTTTCGGTTTGGATGGGGAGGCAGTGGAAAACCAATGCAGATCAGGGGAAGGGCTTGTTAATCAAACCTCTCCCAACCAATTTCTCTGTTCTTCTTATAAAGAATCTCTTAAGATTAAACATGAAATGCTTTGGCTTGATTGTAGAGGTGGTTCCTACAAGCAATAAGCGCCAGCTGTGGGTGCTACAAAGGATGGAACATTAGTTCAGTGAAGGTACCAAGTGCTTAAAGGTTAGAGAAGTAAATATAGTTCCCTGTGAACAGAAAGCAATCTTTGTGGACACATTTTGAAACCAGTAGCATAAAATAACTAATAAACAACAAAAGTTTGAAGGCTATGTAGGCCATTATTGTTCAAATGTCTTTAGGCATGACAAAAATCAAAATTCAGACTCAGAGCAAACAGTGTAAAACTCCCCTCTGAATCCTACTCTCATTACCTCGTCACGACCCGGTTCGGTTCGGTTCGGTCTCGACTCGACGACAGAGATGCTAATGGGCTGCGGAGACCAATTACACTTCTTTTTTTTTTTGACGCGGAGTTAAAATTAGAAACTTCGCCGTGACGCTCCACTTCCATTGAACCGACCGGCGCTCGCGGGATGCGGAAAAGCTCGTGCGCGCGCTCTAATAAAGCCCCTGACACGCGCGCGCACGGCGGAGAGGGAGAGAGAAAGAAAAAGGAAGCTGTCTCTGGGCGCGGGGACACGGCAGCTGCGTGGGGAGACCGTGGGACTTTCTGTGGATAAACAGAATATATTGAAAGAAACACGCGGGACGGATCCGCGGCCGCGTCTGGAACATCATTTACTTTGGATTTAATTGAATTTAGTTTTGTCTCTCAGCAGTTTTCCAACACCTGGGGACTAAAGTGAGTGTGTTGACATTAATATTGTTTCTATTATTCGCTTACTTTCTCTATCAATGCTTTGAATAGCTCGCTCAGACCTATTGGTCAAATAAAATCAGCAACATATATATTATTTGACCATAACACAGTTAACAAATTTTACAGTTTACTCTTTGAACAACACCAGACTCAATAGTCATGGATTGTAGATGACAAAAAGCAACAGAAAAAAGGTTGAAATGTTTCAAGACCAACTACCGACAGACACCTTTTAAAATGTCCTTTCTGGTGTTGCCCCTGACAGGTTATGAATTAAAAAAAAGTTTATTTTTTTTAAGTAATTGTACCACAAATCTGCTGAATTGTACATAAGCTGAAATATCAAATCAGCTGATTGAATATTTTTATTCAGACGTTTCCATTCTGGTATTTTTATAATCCCATAGCTCTCCTGGTATTCAGACTAGATGCTTGTGTAAAAACTTCTTTGAATTAGCTTTGTCATAAAACGTTTGTAAAACATAATTTTGCAAACATATACCTTTTTCTGTGCTGTTGGTTGAATAATGAGGTGGTTTATGGTCCAGACCTAAGTAGCAGATATTTAAAGAGGAACACGTCAAACATAAATACTCAATAACTTCGTGACTAAATACTCTTCAAAGCTCAGAGCGAGTCTTTTGCTTTCTTAATTTCATAATTAAAAAAAAAAAAAAAGTACCACGCATATAACACTTTCTGGCTTAAGGTGGGAAGCTGTAGTGACATTTATAAGTCACTCAAAAATCTTAGCAGGTTTCTTCTGAGCAGTGAGATTCTGTTAAACCTGTTGAGCTCATTTTCCCTATTAAAAGTGCTGTGCACTTGTCTTGATTGGTTTCCAGGTGTTGCTGCAGGAAGTGCTGAAAATTCAACCCCCTGTGCCCCCCTTGCACCTAATGTGATTTGTTAAGAGCCGAGTGTCTTTCCACCTCACTGAACATCAGATGACTGCTCTGCTCCCTCCCTGGCAGCCTCTGTGTTACTCACTCAGCTAATTTCTAACTTCTCCTCTTGCAAATGCAAATCCATGCAGATAAATCTTCGGCTTAAACTTCATGAATATGACTTGCGTCCTGTTTTGCTCTCTTTCCCTTCGGCAAGTCTCTGCGCCGCCGACCAAAATGCTGACTCCATGCTGAGGGGTCGGAAAATGAACGCCTCGTCCTGCTGCGCCGCCCCCGTCGCCATGTATCAGCAGAGCTCAGGATCTGACCTCAATGCCAGCTGCGACCTCTCGGCTCCTCGCTGCAACTGGACGGCCGTGGACGGGACCCCGCAGCTGCCCACGTTTTCCACGGCGGCGAAAGTCAGAGTGATCGTCACCTTCATCCTGTGCGGCGTGTCCACCCTCTGCAACGTGGCAGTGCTCTGGGCGGCCAGCGGCCACCGACGCAGGTCTCACGTGCGCGTGCTTATTGTGAACTTGACCGCAGCCGATCTCTTGGTCACCCTCATCGTGATGCCCGTGGACGCCGCGTGGAACATCACCGTTCAGTGGCTGGCTGGAGACCTGGCCTGCAGGTTCTTGATGTTCCTCAAGCTACAGGCCATGTACTCCTGCGCTTTTGTCACGGTGGTGATAAGTCTGGACAGGCAGTCGGCGATCCTCGACCCCCTGCAGATCAGCATGGCTCCGAAGAGGAACAGGGTCATGCTGACGGTGGCGTGGATAATGAGCGCTCTGCTCTCCGTCCCTCAGGTGAGGATGCACAAAGTTATCAGCCAATGAAATCTGCAAAAACACAAAATCTCACTGAGTAATTTTGATCTAGTTTCTAGTGCAAATATCTTAGTTCACTTGATATAAGAAAAAACTAACTTACAGGTAACTTTGCAGCAAGAAATGGGAGCTGGTCTCAAGTCAATTATTCCTTAATATTCATGAAAAAGTACTAGTGTTAAGTGAAATAATCTGCCAGCTGAACAAAATATTTTTAACGTATAATATCGCCACCTTCCTAAAATAATGGCCCAGGTCATTTTTTTTCTGCCAAAAGTAGAACAATTTTGCCTATATTACCTTTTTGCAATAAAAAGGGGTTTATTCATTTATTAATTTTTGTAAAAATCACTTGTCAGAAAATGACATGAGCCGTTATTTTAGGAAGGTGATGGTATGGGAATCTCTTGTTCCACTAGGAGAGTATTTCACTTGTAACTAGAACTTTTCCACTAATTTTAAGGAATCATTGACTTAAAACAAGCCCCTATTAATTGTATGTTATTTGTATGTTAGTGTTGCCTTATTTCAAGCTAACTCAGATATTTGCACTAGAAACTAAACCAAAAGTACTTCATAAGGTTTAGTGCTTTTGCAGTGCAAAGAGAAATGCAGGATTATAGGACAAGACAAATATCAAAAGCTTGTGTTCAGTTGCTTTGGCTGAAACACTGAACTACATTTTCTGCAATAACAGTACAGTCTGCTAGGATTGTCCCAGTACAACTTTTTCACTTCTGATACCATATCGATATCGCAGCTTTGAGAATTAGCCAATACCGATTTTGACCCGAAACGATGTCAGCATGAATCATACATCATTTTGCGACTTATTTTGAAGTGTAGAATGTTAGAAAAGTCTTGATCAAGTCATATTACCAAAACAGAGAACAATAGTCAACAACAAAAAGGTACGAGAACAACTGGGCCATTTATTACTACCCAGTTGGTCTGCTTACTGGAGTCAAGCACTGCTGGATAGAAATCCTGGGGTGGACTATGTGCTGGAGCAGAGTGCCTCTATTGATGGGCTTAAATCAGAGATTTTAGATGCAGGCTGATAAAATCCAGTACTTGTTTTTTCCCTGATATTAGACCGATATCAGTATCACATCGGGACAACCCTGGTTTCACGTTTTGATCTCTGTTATAATTTAGACTACCGCAAAGGTCACCCAGTAGAGGAGCCACTGCTAAAGGTGTCTCTAAAAGATACTTAACGTTTGGATGTATTGGGTTTATTGGTTTAAGTTGAGCTTTTAATTAGCATGAATTCTCTTTGATTATCTATCAGGATGGTTTTTTAGCTTTGGCCTGCATTAAACAAAAACATCGGAACCGGCAGGTCGGGCTTTTTAAAGATTGGGGATCGGCCTAAAAACTGCAGTCGGTGCACCCCTAATTCATAATGAGCCTTCATATAAGTTAACGTGATGGAAACTCCTTTTGTTCCTATTGTAGCTTTGACTGCTGGACTCGTGAAAATATACACATCTGATGGATTCAAAATTATGTTTTCAGACTTAAGAATACTGTATTAAGTATGTTAATGTTGAGGCTTTGTACAAATTCACTTGGAAAGATTTAAACTTCTAGGTCCAATAATTTTTTTTTTCTTGTCCAGAGACATTTTGTCTGAAATAATAGTGAGCAGACATAACATTTTAGCTTCAAGCTAAGAAACGATTTGATCACTCTCGTTGTCAAAGCTAGAATCTAACATTCATTCTCACCTGCTTCCACAGCTCTTCATTTTCCACAACGTGTCCATTACCTATCCAGCAAACTTCACTCAGTGCACCACTAGGGGCAGCTTCGTCACTCACTGGCAGGAAACTGCCTACAACATGTTCACCTTCTCCTGGCTCTTCCTGCTGCCTCTGGCCATCATGATCATCTGCTACAGCCGGATCTTCATCCACATCTCCAAGCAGATGACAAAAAAGAATGGTAACTACGCAAACCAAACAGCGTCCCCTTCCTGAAACCTAGTCCTAAATGAAGACAAGAAAGAGGACATAGATAGAATATCAATGTAGAACCAAAGAAATGCTTATTTTTACTCATGTTTACTAAGTTTAATATTTTATCTTTTTCTGGTTCGCTAACTTGCTAACATGCAATATAGAAGAAAAAAGAAAATATTAGGAAGAATCCTCATTTTTCCTGATCCAAATGTTATTTTTATGTTCCTGAAACCATTTAAGAATAAACACTTACAGATAAAGTGATACATTATGAAACTCAACTCCATGTATTTATTTGAAAACTCTCTGCTTTCGTGCAGCAGATATATCTGCAACCGTAGAACAACAACACGTATCTAGAGTGGAGCCTGATCTTATTTCTGTTTTCTCAAAAGTGTAAAACCCCCTGTTAATGTGAAGCTGTGTGGCTTTTTTTGTAACCTTCTCCTAACTGATACCTTTGTCCAAAGAGCTAATTTTATCCCTATGTTTTGAATTTGGATAAAGAATAAAACTGAGACAGTCTTATGGGATGGCTGAACGTTTTTCCCATGTTATTTCAGGTTCACTATGGTAGGTTTTTCCAACAACGTTAAGAAAATAAAAAGGATATATATTTATATATAATTATGATAATAAAGTCAAAACAATCTAAGAATAAAGGTGTAGTATTACAAGAATAAAGTCATATTATATCTTTATTCATGAAATATCATGAATAAAGATATTTTCATATTATTTGGATTTTGTTTTTGTACAACTTTATTTTCATATTATTACAACTTTATTCTTGAATTTTATGACTTTATTCTCATAAATGTATTCTTTATTATTTTATTTGTTATTATTATGGCCATAATACTCCGTTTTAGGTGTTAACTTAAGAAACCTGAATGCTAAAACTAAATCAGAAGATGCTTTATCCAAGCCTAATTTTAAAAGTCTGCACCCTTACTTTATAACAGTTCAATTGGACAGGATGAATGTAATGTTATAAGTGTAAAAAAAAAAAAAAAAAGTTTTGTGTCCTAGAGTCTTCCTTTACACATTTTAGCAGGAGTGTTCACCTTTAAAAGCCATTATTCAGTGAGTTTGCTGCAACCTACAACGAGGACAATAATTTCCCGTTGTTCCCCTTTAGTGTCCTCTGATGAACCGCGTCTTCGCTGCTCAAAGAACAACATCCCAAAAGCTCGGATGAGAACTCTGAAGATGAGCGTCGTCATCGTGGTCTCCTTCATTGTCTGCTGGACTCCGTACTACCTGCTGGGACTCTGGTACTGGTTCTTCCCCGACGACCTGGAGGGGAAAGTCTCGCACTCCCTCACCCACATCCTGTTTATCTTCGGGCTTTTCAACACCTGCTTGGACCCGATCATCTACGGCCTCTTCACCGTGCGCTTCAACAGGAGGCCGAGGAGCCGCCACAGCAGGGCCACCGTGATCTCCGGGCTGGACGCCAAGCCGGCGACGGCGGAGTCCGTGAAATGCACTCCGGCTGGAGGATCTGCGAAGGGTGGAAGGGACCAAATGAGCAAAAATCCACCGACAGCAGGCTCTGAGTGCATGCAGCCACTGACGATGGGGGGGGCACAGAAAGAAATATGTGAAGAGAAACAAAAGCAAGAAATGTAACTTTTATTTGTCATTGTTACTGGACTCACACTAACACCCATATGCATGTGTGAAACGATCTTTATCACTCATTGGAATCCAGATTTGAAGCTGGGTAATGAGTTTATCGTTCTCACTGTACATCTTATATACAGGCTCATCTGCAAATGGCTTCAGCGTTTGATCACTAAAGAGCTTAAAGAACTGCTCGGGGTACATAAAGGGGCAGTATTATGTGTTTTCCAAACACACGGTGTCGTTTTATAGCACAATCAAGTAACTATGTTACCTTCAGTTGTTATAAAAATGCTATGTATATCAAATATGACTTAAAATTAATTTTGCTTCCTAATTTAACGCCTTGAAATTGGGCCTCTGTCGCTTTTAAAACTCCTCTTCCTTCTGAAGCTCCTCTTTCAGGAAGTCATCACAACATGGCTCCTCTATTAACCCTTTAACAACGTTTTTACCAGCGTTGCACTGAGAAGTAGCTACTGAGAAGTAGCTCAGCAGATGCTCAGTTCCACCAGATGTTTGCTAATTGCTGCTGGCTAGTCTGAAGGAACTGTGAGGGGAAGTCGCTTCTCTGTGAAGTGGACGCTTGGAAACTGCAGCCCTGAGGAGGAGCTGCGTCCCTGAAGGCGGGGCTAGCTCCACTCAGGTGTTTTGCTCAGCTGAATGGTTGCCATGGGCGATTAAAGGATTTCTCAAACATGCATGAAAGAATCAAAGCAACACTAAATTAATGTTTTTGATGAGGGAATAATATAGCATAATGTGAAGTTCAAAAAGTAGATTTTTCATAATACTGGCCCTTTACCTCACATGGTCTGGCCTTTATTAGATTATCTAAACTGAGTTCTTTGCAAACGTATTCACCCCCATACATACTTTTTCTGTACATTTACAACTCTAATGTGCATTTTATTTAGATTTTATGGTCTATCAACTCCCATTATGCAATCTCTCATTGCATAATGAGATATTTTTTCCCCCAATATTTTTGCAAATAAAAACATGGCACTGTTTTGGTGATGAATACTTTGTAGAACCACTTCCATCTCCTTTGGGTCATCCAGCTGTGCACATCCAGAGGACGTCTCTATTAGTCATCCAATCAGGTTTGATTGTGAAAAAAATTAAACACTTCAAAATACCGCAACCAGTCAGTTATTCTGCTCATGCTTTCAGAAATAAAAACTACCAGAAATGAAAGTGATTTGTATGATAGAAACATAATACAGTCACTTATGTCGCTTATGGAACGAGCAATAAACCTTGAACTTTGTCAAATGCCATCATCAAGAATAATCACCATCAAATATCCTGATCAATGTTCCAGTAATTGTGAATCAAAAGCAACTCCAAACTGGAGGGTTTTAGTCTTGATTTAAAGGAACAGTGTTTCAGATGTTTTGGTTCCCAGATCTGTGGTGCTTAGAAGCTGAATGCTGCCTCTCCATGTTTGACTCTGGTTCTCGGGATACAGAGCAGAACCAGAAGACCTGACAGGTTCTGGAAGGTTGATACAACAATAGCAGATCTTTAATGTGTTGTGGTGCTAAATCTTCAGTGATTCATAGTCTGTTCTCTGAGCTACAGGGAGCCAGTGTCAGGACTTCAGAACCGGGGTGATGTGCTCTATCTTCCTGGTTTTAGTCAGAACAGGAGCGTCAGCGTTCTGGATCTGCTGCAGCTGCTTTAACCACACAGTTAGACTCTACGTTCTGTTCTTTCACAACAAAATACATTGAGACAATCTGTGAAAAACACACAAAAAAATTAAGAGGTATAATTACTTTTCCAACTCTTTGTGCCTCTCCTCCAAAACAGTCAGCTACCCTTTAGCTCTTCACTCCTGTGTAGACATTGTGATAGTGACATCCAGAGCGGTCAGATCAGTCCAGTCAGCAGTTCCGGTCAAGGACAAACAAGAGACAGGACATCCTCTGGCTTAATGGAGGCGCAGGGGGGAGGATTACAGAGAGCTGTGGTGACCAATGACTGAGCTGTTGTTTTAGTGTGTGGGGGCACCTGCTAGGGCCTATATCAGTCACGCTCGAGCTCCTGCTAATTTTGGCTAAGATTAAGCATCCCTAGTTTGCCGACGGAGCTCTGATTTAAAACAAGATGTTGGGTTTTCTGCGTTGGAACCACGGCTTCTCCCCGTCGGCTGGGTGATGCCCAAAGTCTGACAGCTCAGTGATCTGTCTCAGGTCTGTCCACCTCCATCATGTCCCGTCTGGCGAGTGGGCGGCGCATCACATTCTCCCAGTTACGTCAGCAAACAGATGTGGTTCGCCGCAGCTCACGGAACAACAGCTGCTTTGTTCAACAGCTGTGTTAATGTAAGAATGATGTGTGCTGATCACAACAACTGGCTGCTTTTGGCTCACAGTGAAAACGATTCCACTCATTGTCCGTATCAGAATAATCCACGCTGAAAGGAAAATGTTGATCTAATTTAATTTAATAAAAGTTTTTTTTATTGACCAATATGAATACTTAATGTAACAACTAAGAGAAGTCATGAGTGAAATGTAGCAGAAAGAAGAATATGCACACAGAGAAGGGAGTGGAGAATCAGAAGAGCTAATTAAAAGGAGTAGATGAAGCTGGAGAAGGGAGCAGGTAGAGACAAAACAAGGGAATAAGAAGCAGCTGCAAAGAGGAAGAAAATGTCAGGCTGAGGGAGAGGTGAAAGACAAAAACAGTGGAGGAAACTAAAGGGTAAACAATGAATGAAAATAAGAATGAATCTAAACAAGAACTAACTGATCAGCAGGGAATAAACTAAAATGGAACATCTAAAATAATAATAATAACAGAAGTAATAAACCAGAAACACAAATGAAACTAAAACTCATTTAGTTTCATAAGCCAAAAATAGTCAGACAGAAAGTATTCAAAGGCCACAAAATTGGATTCGTATTTAAATTAAAAACATAAAAACAATGTTATTATGATTTCTTTTATTTGTACATGCTCAACAAAAAACTAAACATGCAAGATTTTTTTTTAACCAAAACTTAGAAAAAGATTTAACTGAAAAATCAATCTGGAAAACATTTGCCTTTCGCAAGAGAAAAGCAAAACATTACTCATTTTTTTAAAAGATCAATTCTGTTTACTATTTTCTTTTTTCAGTCTACAACAGGAACTGGACATAACTGGATGTGAGTCAGTGTGTCTTGGATGGAAACTGACCAAGTTAACAGAATACGTGCGCCCAAGTCTGTCTTGAGTCTCAATACAATTTATTTTTGCAAATTTCTTTATTTTATTTTATCTTTTAAAAATGTCAGAGTCAGCATGTAACTTTATACTGTTGTGTGTCTGATTATATCATTTTTTAAAATATTATCAGATGTTACAATCAAACGGTTAGTCAGTACTTGAGTACCACTTTTCTTTTCCAAAAAATTATTTTACTCTTATGTGGGTAATTTGTTGGATTACTGTTTTTTATTTCACTGAAGTAGTCCTGCCTTTTTGAGTAGAGTTGCCAAAAACTCTTGCCTAACTTCCTGTTATTTCTGCTTAAATAAATAGAATAAAATTTGCTCTTCAAAAAACAAACAAACTACACTTTCTGCGGGTTAAATCTTTGCTCACTCCCATTTAACGTAACAAGAATGATCTGTGTTGCCAACCGATTATTATCCGTATTCGACCTTCTTATTTCTTGAAACGGCGACACAAAAATCTGAAGGCCTTCTGTCATTTTGACAGCTAGCAGCTCAAACTCCTGACCACTCGGTGGAGACGTGTCAACATCTGCAACCTCACACACAAGCGGTGCAGGTAAATACAGAGCTCAGACCTGAACACTGCGCTTGGTGCTGACAGTTATGGACAGGAGGCTGAACCTGGAGGTCACAGCTGAACCTCTGGTGCAGAACCAACAGAGTCGACTCAGATTATAGTGTGAGTTGACAACAAGTGTCCTCTCAGGGCTCTTCACAGCATCAACAGGCCCCAACTAATGACCACTTTAGATTTAAGGGAGCACGATTGATTCAGCTGATCAGGTGAGCATCCGCCCTGCAAAAAACACAAAATCTTGTCAAGTATTTTTGGTGTAGTTTCTAGTGCAAATATCTAGGCGCGCACACTCGAATGAAGACGAAACTAACCTGCAAGAAACTTTTCAGCAACATTACGAGCTTGTTTGAAGTCTGTAATTTCATAATGCTGATTAAAAAGTGCAAGTTTTACTGGTTATTTCACTTGTCCAGTTATAAGTGAAACAATGAGCCAGTGGATCTTTTAAAAATCAGTACTAAAGAATTATTTACATAAAACAGGTTCTTATATCTTCCTGAAAAATTACTTGTAAGTCAGCTTTGCATTATTTCAAGTGTAATAAGTTATTTGCACCAAAATCGAGACGTAAAATACTTCATATTTGCGTGTTTTTGCAACGAACAGCCCAGAGACATAATGGCACTCGGCAAAGCTTGAAGTTTTTAAGAACTACCTGGAGAAATCTGAAGAAATTTAATTCATTGAGAAAGTTCACATTTAGACAACGTATTTAAAAAAAAGATGTGATGGATTTATTATTTTATTTATTTTCAGGTTCTGCTGAAAACATCCAATAGCATTGGCTCATAACCTCTAAGATGAGTGTGGTTTATATTATTGTGACAATCTTTGGCTCCAGACAGTAACCAATTTATCTTTTAAAATTCCAGCCTAATGTTTGAAGCAAATAAATCAACAGAATGCTCATTAAACTTTTGCCTGGATACGTGTTTACCTTTCAGAAGGAAATGCCAGGTTTGTGATGCTCACACATTTATTTCGGTCAATGTTAAATGTGTTGGGCTGTGTAGGCTCTGCGCTCCAGCAGCCAGGTTTGTTATTGAGTTCAATGTATTTTTTCAGTCACCTACAGATAAAGTGCAAAGATAGCAGACATTAGAGCTCGCCGCAGACAGAGCAGCCACTTTGGACACGCACCCAGATGTAATCTCTGCTAACTGGCTCTGCCATTTCAAAGTGACATTTAACACAGCGTGACCTTTTCAAATGTTTCGTCTCGCTCAGCAATGCGACTGATCACTGTGAGCTTAACCTAAAAACAGCAAGAGCTAAGATTCTGTTTTTTCATTTCTTACAAAATTCTTTAGATTTGTCAGATATTAATCACTAAAGGGGAAGCTTTTCATGTAAAATCAACTTTTTCGAGATTGTAATTATGTCATGATGCTATCCCCTCATTAAAAACATGCATGGACTTTTGCCTTGATTCTTTCACGCATGTTTGAGGAATCCTTTAATCTCCCGTGGCGACCGTTTGGTTGTGCTAAACCTCTGGGTGGAGCTAGCTCCACCTTTGAGTCAAAGCTGCAGATTCCAAGTTTCTGAGCTTCCACTTGACAGAGTAACTGTCCCCCATGTCTCCCCACTCAATCCCTTGAGACTAGCCAGCAGCAATTGGCGAACACCTGATGGAACTGCACATCTGCTGATTTCATCACATAAGCTACTTATCAGTGAAAAGCTGGTATAAAAAAGAAAGTTGTTAAAGGGTTAATAGAGCAGCCATGTTGTGATGGCTTCCTGAAAGAGGAGTTTCAGAAAGAGCAGGAGCTTCTTAAAGAGACAGAGGCAGAATTTTAAGGCGTTAAATTACAAAGTCAAATTTCTTTTAAGTCAAGTTGACATATTTCCTCGATTGTGCTACGAAATGGCACTATGTGCCTGGAAAATACACAACATTGCCCCTTTAAAATTAAATGACACAAGATTGTCAGGTGCATTTGTCAGTATGCAATTTGTGTAGCTATTATCTTATGTCTTACTGTTTATCTGATCAAAGGCTGCCAGACTGGTTCCAATGCCTTTAAAGTGGAGGAGTTAAAGTAAACAGGGCTGAGCACAAATGCACACCACATTTTTAAGATTTTTTAAAATTTGATCCAGTAAAGTATATCTGGGCTTATGCTTAAGCCCTGATTAAAAGAGCAAAAGTTCAACGGGTGCAAATGACACACCAGCCTGTACGTTCAATCCTCATGCCTATAGTTTGCATGACTAAACAAGGCTTGACATTTACCAGGTTGGAAGTGTTGAGACTCCACATGTAGAACTAATTACACTAGACCAAAAATGAATAGTGTCATGTAGTCCTGTTGTAAACAAAGAGCCTCCACAGTTCAGGAAGTAATATCAATGATCGCTCCCGGCTGCAAGCTAATTTTACTATCCTACATCTGGCAAACGTTCTTTCCTCTTGTGTGCTTCCTCCTCTGAATATTGCATTATCTGCTTGCATTGTTTTTCCTCTATTCACTGTTTTCTTTCTGTTGCCGTTAAGCTTATTCAGGGGTTAAAATGACCAATGAAATAAGAAAAAAAAAAAAAAACTAGGTCAGACTGAAAAAAATCTGTCTCCCACTGACTTCTCTATGTCATTGGAATTAGGGCAGAAGAGTTAGAGAGTGTTTGGTGTCTATTTTGTGTATTGATCTAATGCTTATTTATTAGTTTGTGTTTTTGTTTTTTTAACCAAAAGTACATGTGCTGATTTTATTTTATTTTTATTTTTTTACCGTTTGAAACATCACAACTGCATATTTTAATTATATTCTGTTGGGTTTTGATGTGATAAAGCCAATCTAAATAGTGCATAACTCTGATGTCAAAGGAAATGTAATTTTTAAAATAGTTTGCAAATAAGAATATGCGAGAAAAAAAAAGCACTGAATATAACAATTACACTAAACAGAAAACAATGGAGCATTACATCACCATTAACATAAATGACAGGAATGATGTGAATATATTTAAAGTAAGTAATAATTCAAAAGAAAAAAAAAAAGTCAAATGTAATGTGTCTGGTCGTGTCGGAATATGTGAAAAGGGATAAACTGAATACAATGAAAACTAACTCAGGACCTGGTGAGAAACGACACTATTTATGGTGCTTATCTGGAAGACACATGTTTGAATTATTTATTCATTTTTTTGCAGTCTTGCACAAAATGTACCGCTTTCTTTCCCCAAGTAGGCTATCACATGCAGCGCATATCAACTTTACTTTCAGTGATGTAGGCAGAAATTCATCATCCTCAAATAAATAAAGCTTTGACAGAGTCAGTTGTATTGACACGCCCGGTATCTACATTATTGCAGTGGTATAATCTCACACAGAAAATCTTTAGAAAAACAGATCCATTAATTGGGCTGTCAACACTTTCCAGAAACCCTTTGTGTCTTCGTTTCAGCCCAAGGCCTTTCCCCTGGGTCTCTCTAACATCTGATCAGAACTGAAGGCAGCTGGCCAGTGTCTCCAGAAGAACTTCACCTCCTTGCCCTGTCTTCTCTATTGATTTTGGTCATATAAGTCTAATTTTGAGTTCTCCCATGCATTGATTTCCTTTATTTGTCATGGTCCTGGAGCCAAGCCATAGCAAAGTGGGGGCTCGTCTAGGATGTGAACTCTGGACCTCAGGAGTCCACCCCAGCTGTCACAAGTTGTGAAGACCACATGCCCATCACAGCTGATTAACAGTGTGACTCCTGGAGTCTCAACCAGCAACCTTCTTGTTGTGACGCCACAGTGAGCAGCATCCTATAGTCTGGTTAGCTCCAGTGGTGACTGCCAGTGATTAACATTAGCTTAGCATTCACTCTCATCCCTGAGAGTGAACATATGGAGAATCACAACTTTAAAATATGTTTGGAATCTTTGAAGAGCACAAATTTACGCTAAAGTGGGATATTTGATTTGATACATAAAGGACCTATTACGGAAAATTCACATTTTGCTAATTTTTGCACATCCATTTTGGGTCTCTATTGCTTCTAGAAACAGTCCAAATGCTAAATGATAATAATAAATAAAAGAAATCCCAAGGAGAAAATCAGCTTAAAATTTGTAGAGGAATTATTTTATAGCAGGTCATGAGGTACCAACTGCCTACACAGTGCTAAAAATTAAAATAAATGCACAAATCAAAACGAAAACAATTTTGGATTCTGAAAGGGAGTTGAGGATTGTTGTTCGAAAAGGTTTTGCTGCCATCTGCTGACACAAACCCTCAAACATCAGGATGTGTAGTGATATAAAAGTATTTGAACCGTTATTGATTTCTTGTGTGCTTTTGCTTTTTGTCACTCTTACATGCTTCAGGTCATCAATGATTTTGTTAATATCAGACACAAATAAGCAGAGTAAAAGTAATAAGCAGCTTTCAATTGATAGTTTCATTTATTAAAGTAAAACTGGTTTGCTTTGCTGGCAGCTACTGACATTACAGATGTGTGAGACCCTCAGTCTGTCTGTCTTTTCTAAAATATAAAAATATATAATAAGCTGTGGCAAATTGAATAGAAGCACAGTATTATATATTATCTTCTGTAGATCTCTTGCAAAAGCAATACTGGTAATGACTACTCTTTCC
The DNA here is from genome assembly GCA_903066815.1 of Brachyrhaphis roseni. Lineage (NCBI taxonomy): Eukaryota > Metazoa > Chordata > Actinopteri > Cyprinodontiformes > Poeciliidae > Brachyrhaphis > Brachyrhaphis roseni. The sequence goes on along the minus strand of CAEFZY010055576.1, from coordinate 2,102 downwards.
TGTGTGCAGAATTCAGGCAAATAGGGATCCAGAGTTAGAAATATCTTCCTCTTGTTTAATGAAGGGCTTGGTAGAGTGTGCAGGAAACGTTTCCATGATGTAGCAGAAGTAGTTGGAGAGAGGGCAAAAACACAAAAAGCTTCATTAAGTAGAGCCTTCAGCCATTCAAAGATAATAGCACCCCGTCTGGTATCTATAAAGCCGACATTTTATAGCAGGAGATGAAAACACCACCATCCCCCTACCCTCATTTTCACACCCCTGCTGGGCTTTAGGATCTGAACACCTGTTTCACTGAGGAGCCACACACAGACATGTTGCATCGCTTTGTTCAAACAAAAACAAACACACACTTATATGGAGCATTTCTGGGCTTTTATATTTATACACGTAATAACTGACATTAGTGCTGTTGAATGGAAATCGTTCTTTTTTATTATTATTTCTTTTTCAGAAATGTGAATCCCATGTTACTGGTCTGTTTTGTTTTGTTTTTTTCATTTAATTAACATTGGATTAATTTGATGTTTTTGGAAGTTTCTGATTTGTAGTTATTATTAGTTATCTTCCTGCTCTCCTCCCTCCTCTAGAGGAAGAGCCTGAGAGAGGCCGAGCAGCAGCAGGAGGCTGGTGGAGGGAGTCATCTTCAGGGTCGATGTGGAAACTCAGGAGCTTCTGGAGAGAACTGGTGTGAGAGACTCCTTGAAGCTTGATGTCTGTTTCTGTTCAGTCCAGGACATTTATACCGTCCTCTACAGGTGTGTCTGCAGGAGGATTATGGGTGGTGGTCTGCTCTGCTAGGCCTAAAGTAAACCTGGAAAGTGTCTTTAAACAAGGTTTGTGATCACTGGCTACTGAATGGATAAAACAGCATTAAAGGTTGGGTCTCTAAAAACTGAAAACACACCACACTATTCACATTTATGTTTGGTGGATTGTCACTTGGTCTTATGTTGAGCTTCAAAATGCATAGAAAAAAATACTAAAGAGGTACTCATTTGAAAACTGCATTTAAATTCAAACAAGCTTTTCGCTTTAACTACAACATATCCCCCTTATATTTCCAAATTGGCAGTTTGGAAATATTTTTAGTCATAACATAAAAACAAAAGGAGCACCAGCCACACTCTTGCTATAGGCTGTCTTTTGAAGAAAGGGTTTGTGAAATTATTATGGCTTTTTAAAAAAAAAAAAAAAATCTGTAGTAAAAAGATTTTCTGTTACTTTGAGTTTGGTGGAAAAGTAAAATAAATTCTCAGAGTGGTGAAAGCTTACAACATCATCTGATGTAAGCTGTATCAACCCATTTGGTTAAGGAACATACCTGAGCTATTTGCTAGCTATCATTAAATTATAGTACATGCAATTTATTTAGAGTTTCTCTGTAGGATGTGACTGAATTGACTATAAATGCCTGTAATATAAAGTATAAAACAGATCAAATGTAATCTGAGAGCACTTCAGAATATAACTGAACTGAACTGAAGTGGATCTGCTGGACTGATTCCACCAGTCCATTTAAACAAGGTAATGTTCAATTGTTGTGATGAACAATGCAGTGTGTTATGCCAGACATAACATCTGTCTACTACTGTTAAACTATTACCACTAATTACATCACAGAACCGTTCTTTAAAGCATAATGAACTAACTCTCTGAGATATAACGTAACATTATACAGAATAAAGAATACTAATAAGTTTTTTTTTGTGTGTGCAAATTACCTTATTAGAGCTCACCGTTACAGGAAAACCGTTTACCCGCCACCATCAGAACTTTGGACACACCCTTCTCATTCAATGGGTTTTCTTTATTTTCATGACTATGAAAATTGTAGATTAGATTGTAGAAAAACCTGACAGGGAACACCTGTGAAGTGAAAACCATTTCAGGTGACTATCTCTTGAAGATCATCAAGAGATCACAGCTAAAGGTTGCTACTTTGAAGAAACTAGAATATAAGGCGTATTTTCAGTTGTTTTACACTTTTTTGTTTAGTACATATTTCCACGTGTTAATTCATAGTTTTGATGCCTTCAGTGTGAATCTACAATGTCAATAGTCATGAAAATAAAGGAAACTCACTGAATGAGAAGGTGTGT
>CAEFZY010055558.1:0-38486 GCA_903066815.1 Brachyrhaphis roseni | reverse complement strand
AAGATACGTTCTTGTCAAGTTGGGGAACTCTAGTTTGTCTTATTGTAAATTTAAAGTGTGATGTTTGTTCACTGCCCATCTAGCATGCTACATGATTTTTTGCAGAGTGGTACTACTATCAGAAAGGGAGGTTCCCAGAAAGCATGGTCTTGTCTTGAGTCCCCACCAGTGCCTATAAACAGGGGGGGGTGTGTGTGTGTGTGTGTGAGAGGCTACTGGCCTTGGCTTCAAGTATGCCTTTCTGGGTTGAAGGTGTAGCTTTGAGGACAGATCTCAGAGCCCAGCAGGGGTCGGTAGCACTTTTGCAGGAAGCCGAAGGAACCTTAATAATTTCTGGATCTGAAATTTTTTGAAAAAAACATTTTTTGAGAATGGTAACCTTGTTGTGCAATGAAAAATTATGTTTCCTGTAATATAACTGGAAAATAGGACCTAAATCCTGAAAATACCAACTGGTGCATAGAAAAGCTTAAGATCATTTTCATTGTTTAAATGAAATCAAATTATTACAATAAATTAAAACCTAAAATTCAGCTCTGGACTCTTACGCCTCTCTTTATTTTCTCCAATAAAGAAATAAATTGACCTGTATAATGTAATTGGGAGTTTAATTCATCACATGTTATGAAAGCCTTAAAACAAAATAACTTTACTTCACCAAAATGCATGAAATACTAAACTGAACTGATGAACTTATTTAGAGTTCTAAGGACATAAAGAACAACCAGTTTAAGTGAATTAAATTCATGTTTGTATTGATATTTTAATAATTTCTATAAATCATAAATCCCAGCTCCACCTCTGATAATAAAAGGAGAAAATACTCCAAAATAAATCAAAGTTAAAGACAAACAAATTTCTGAACCTCTTTTTGTTCAGAAAAACAAAAAAAGTGACGAATTAAAGCCTTAAACGAGACGTGATCCACAGAATATTAATATTATAACTGACATGATGAAAAAGAATGTGAGTTTTTCTCAGAAGCATTCCTTTAATTCCCAGTTCAGTCCCTCCTTCTACCTCTGAGTTATTTCTGCAGCTGAAGATTTTCTGTATAACCTCTAAGTCTGCAGCCTGTCCTCATCCGGTTCAATAAATAATAAATGGGCCTGAATTATGCACCAATAAAAAGGCTCATTTTAGAATATTTTATTTTTAAAGTTTAGGATTTCAAAGTTTTTCTGTGCTCTGCAGGGACTCTTGGTTCTGACAGATTCAGGATGATTTTATTGGTATTATGGTGTTTAGTGTCCTGATTATTGAGCTTCTTTTTCAATCAAATTGAAAATATACAGAGAACTTTAAGGAGAAATGAAACTAAAGCACTCGACTTTGACCGACATCTGTAGGATTAGGTGACCTACAGTTCTTATTTTTCTGTTATTTTCCACTCAGTGATTAATCTGCTGCTGGAAAACTAGCTCAATTGACAATTCTTTGGAGGATCATAGAAATACTTATTTGTGAGCAGAAATGCAGCCATTGTTTGGTTCAACACAACAAAACCAGAGAAAACAGCAGAAGTTTCATAACAATACCAAATAATTCCTGCTTACTTCACTGCAATCATGAGAGCAACCCTTATTTCAAAACTTCGTACCATCCGAAACAAAGAGCTGATTTTATGGAAACACAGCAGAGAAAGAAAACAGAATAAACAGCTCATGGCGTTTTTACAGGATTTAAAAAGAAAAACTTTCACAGCCACTTATTTGACAAATTAACTTTTTCTAAAAGTGACGTTTACATTTTCTTAGATGTTCAATAATCATGTTCTGCCAGAGGTAGTTTGTAGAAAATGTTTCAGAGCTTCATGCAGTTCTACTGGGCCGAGTCCTCTGCAGCTGGGCGGGTTTGAGTCCCGCTCTGGACCCAGTCTCATTGATGCAGTCATAATATTCTTTTACAAAGGCATTAATATCATGAAGCGTTCAGCTGCGAGGACATGACACGGGGATGGGGGTTACTGTCCTGATGGAGGGGTGGTGCTGCTGACATTCAGGTCCGGGTCTGATGCTGGAGTTCAGACAGAACCTGGAGCTAAAACTGAACGTCCTTGACTAGCGCTCCATCCTATGACAGTCAGAGCAAAGAGAGGTCAACAATATCTACATAACAGTGCTTTCTTCAGCAGACAGTACATGAATTCTTTTTGTCAGAGACACAAAATGCTCGGCCACCAGGATGGAACCTGGAGGGTTCTGTTAGAAACAGTTGGGTTAAAACTATTTCTGTTCTCCTGAGCAGACCTCAGGTCAGCCAGAAGCCACTGGAAACAAAAAGAAATTTATTACTCAGCTCACCTCAAGGAAAATGAAACGTCTTCAAAACTTAATATAGTCTTCATAGAGGACGAAGTGATAATAAAAATATTTCATCTGGGGAAAAAGTCCCACAGAGAACAGAGCGGTGCTCAGAGAGACTTGCAGTGTCATAAAGCAGCTTCCCTGCTGTTCAGAGAAACAAGAAAAGTCAAAGACTTTGAGGTGACCCATGGAGCTGAGGGCTTTATACTTCTGTTTGTTTATCACAGTCTCTGAAAAGTCCTCAGCTTGATGATATTCTAGGGGAGTAGTTAATATACAGCCCAGCCTGTTGGCTTGCCAGAAGGTAGTTCCAGCTTTAAGTTTCCTCAGGTGAGTCATTCATTAAAAATTCTCCGTGAAACAATCTGCATAAATTCCCTTTATAAAGACAACATGCACCCTACCTGAACGCCATGCATGGCCTTAATTAGTTTGACATTCGCTGTTATTTTTTGGTTACATACTAAAAGTTTAGTCATCATTTTTAATGAGCAGCAATTTTTTAAAACAAAAACCTTCCTTTCAAATTGTCCTGTAAATATGCATTAGCCTACACCAACAGGCTGATTTCATCCCTGATTAAAAAAGTGTTTCTTTAAGTTCTGACTTCATCTAAAGTTGACTTTCTAATGATGTAACAAAGTGGAGGAGCGTTCTGCCTCTCCTTTCTCTGTGCAGTGCGTCTTTGCATCTTCTCCATAAGATGACCCTCCCTGTCTCCACATCTCTCCTGGCTCTCATCATCACTAATGGTGCAGCCCGCAGAAACCACAGCGAACACGCCATATGCTGCTTCCAGTAATCGGCTCATTAGGTGCCAAGCCTGCCCGCTCTGGGCCTGAATGGAAATGTGAAATATCAGAGACGGCCAGATGCCCCTGTGCACTTTCACATGTGCAAAGCAAACAAGCATATGTGCACACATAAACGCCGTCACATGTTGAAAACACAGTCTGCTGTGCATGTGGAAGGTTTCATGGTTGATAACGACCATATTACTGCTCCTCTCTGCGCTCAGCCTCCTCTTCATTGTGCCGAGTCTTTTATAGAGATGACTAATTTTTCAAAGAGCTTGGGAGCATTATTAGAGTGTCTCTTTTATCTGGCTGACAGAAAGTGAGAAAATAAGACAATTTGTACAGAATGTGTCTGGCGTTTTATTAGCAAACTGTATCAGGAAATCATGGTTATTGATCATGAAGCCGGGACTTTGTTTGTATCTACGTTCCCCCAACAAAGAACTAAAAACTTTAAGGATTGCTATCGACTGTCAATTTTGACAATAAATGATGAATTATTCTTTTAATGCAAACATAAGCTTCCTTCAAAACTCAATATTTATTCCATTAATGCTCATTTCTAATCCACTTTTTCAATTTGCTCTGTCTCTTGATCTTGATTTGCAAAGATTTCACACAAAAGACTCAAGAGCTCCTCTCTTCAATCAATGTTCCTCAAACTCAAAACAAAGAAATCCGACAAGCATATGAAAATTAAAGCAATTAAAAAACTCAAAGGAATAAAAAGGAGTGTACATATTTATCAATTTGTGCTCAATATCATGAAACTATTAGAAAATGTTCTCAGCAGTTCTGCACTGAGCCGATCTCTGATCTGTCCAACAGAAATACATTCATCAGTTTATGGAGCCGCATCGATAAATGGACCGACCTTCCTCAGACAGTCGACACCAAACCTTCCACCACCTACACACAAAACACAAAACTGTTGAAACTGTAGAGTCACTCCGCTCAACATGCAGGAGTAACGTAGCTTAAACTGAGCCAGATGATTTTTACACCTAAACAGTTTAGCACTTCACAATGAAATAAACATTCAATTTCGGTTTAAATCATAAGCCAAATTTCTCTGCCCAAACAACCTCTTGCTAAAACAGGTATGTGTCTGATAGGTCAGAGGTTTATAGGTAATTAATTTTATCCAAAACTAATTATGGATCAAAGATTTCTTCTTTTACTGTGAGGACAATATTTCCCTCCAGTTCTATATGGCCAAGAGAAACTCCTCCTTCCTGAAAGCTGTGCATGAAGGCAGCTTAATGCAGAGCATTATGGGAGTTAGAGATTTTATCCCGTCTCTCTTGCTCTGCGTGTGATCCAGTCCTTTTTGTTTCTTCCATGACTGGGCCCCAGGAATTCAAATTCACCAAAACAGAACTAGAGTTTATTTTCCCAGATTCACAAGAACATTATGCAGTTTATTTAACTAAGTGAATTATTAAGAACAGATTCTTATTTCTAAAAAGGCCCTGGCAAGTCTGCCCATCACTGCATGTAACGTTAACTCGTGCCAATTGTGGAATCATTATGAAAACCAACAGAAGACATGATTAGAATGGAAACAAATTGAAAGTACCCGGTTCAGCTGGTAGTAAAATGATTATAGGCTAAAAACTAAAACCCTCAGACATTTCAGACACCATGCTCACCCAGCACAAATTCTTTCTTCTCTTCTGATATCAATTCAATCAGCTGGAGTTGTGTCTCCTCTGCAGAAACTTTGAGTTAAATGCATCTCAAGCAGATAAGCCTTCATTTCTAATGAGCACACGTTTGTATTCAGGCTAAAAGCTAAAGGAAAGGGTTGCATAATACAGGAGCCCTCATCCTCAATGCAAATCAATTTCTTCCATCTCCTCCAGCAATGAGATGTTGTGTCAGCTCATGTTGACATCCATATGGGAAATTCACTGTCTGCCACATGTTTCGATTGTTCCTAGTTTGCAGACATGTGGACAGGTGGTGGAGGTTCTGAGGCTGCCAGCGATTAAAGGTTCTAGAAACAGATACAGATTTTTATGCCGAGTCATGATGGTTTTGAAGGTAATTTGACTGTAATCTGTAAAACCAAGACGTGGCTGTTTGCTGCAGCTTGTTTTGCCTCTCAGGTGTTTTGCATATGGCAGCTTGACATCATCAATGCATCTTTTTGCAGAAGGAGGGCGTGCAGGGAAGGCATGTCTCATGAAAAAGAAACTCCTCAGAGGGAGAGGCAGGTATTTAAAATGCCTGGGCTGCACCACCAGCATTTGAAAAAGCAATTGATTGGACCACCACCGCTGTCTGAATCACAATCTCATCCATTTCCCTCTGTTTCAGCTCAGGGCACGATGATGAAGAGGAGGAACAGTTACAGAGTGGAGCGCTCCCAAACACATTACTCCACCTCACCGCTTCCATTTTAAATAAGCTCTCCTATATTCTCCTCCAACACCAGAGGAGGCAAAATTCAATAAGATTTGATCAATAATTCAACAGTTTGTTTTGTTTACAGTCACCTGAAGAGTTTGACTCCAAAGATTTGAAGCAACCTCAATCAGAACTGCACGAGAAATGATTCAGCAGCAACAAAACGATGCTCATGTCTGTGGTAGAAGTGATTCATTGCATTTCAGATCCTTGATTTTCTGGTCTCACTGCTGATGAGCAGCCAAAAACCCACAAAACATTTCATCATGAAGCGTTTTCAGATGGTTTACTTAAAAACTTGCAGATACAGAGAATAAAATAGACATTTCAAAAATTTTTCAGGATCCAGAATAGCAAAAAACAGCAACAACGCATATTGTCTGGAGAAAATAAAAAAACATACAAAGGTAATTTTTCACATGTGGTTGTTTTCCTAAGATGGTCGTCAAATGAATTAGAAATTTTAAACAGTGAATGCTGAACGAAAGGAAGCTGGTTAGACACTGGGACCAGACTGATTATTGACCGGGTGCAGCTGTGAGGGGAGAGGAGAAGGCAGGTTGAGGGAGAGAAAAGGAGAAAGAGATGGCATAGAGGAGAAAGGTGGAGTGTATACTAACAGGGGAGATGGGAAATTATAAACCTAACAAAGAATAACTAAACACAGTAGAATAGAAACAAAGAAGAACGAAGGCAAAATACTTAACAAGAAAATCAAACCTATAAACCCCCCAAAATCCAAAAGCAACTGAAAACCTTGACATTATTTGATCTTGAAAACATATCCACTACAGAGGGTTCTTTTCAATTGAAAACTGAAAAAGAAAACTAGATACAAGTTATAAAACTCCAGTTATAATTTCAAACCAGGAGTACTGTACTTCACATGCCTAAATGTCTGGTGACCATTGCGTTAAGGGGGTAAAATATGCAAAGTTCCTTTTAATGTTGCTCATGTAAAACACCAAGGGTGACTTAATGAAGATAAAAAAACCCCAAAGGTTTAATATGTAACAATGTAGATCTGGAAGGACAAAAAGTCCTCCAGAAAAGGAAGAACAAGTAACAGCATGAAATAACAGAGTGGATCAGAAACAGAAAGTAAACAAAAGCCTCTCGACAGAAACACAGAGAGATAAGAAAACGACAAAGAGAAATAAATCACACCTGTGTCACTCACCGCGGGCACGAGGCGCCGGGGGTAAACGCCCACGACTGGAGCTAAATCTGACGCTTGTATCAGGAGACGGCTGAAGGAAAGCCACAGAGAAAAACACGGCTGGATAAAAGTGATTGATGACGACCCAAAAATAAATTAGACAACTGATTATGAAGTCTGACAGAAACATGTGATCCATCATCATTTGGTTCATCCCCTGGATGCAGACACAGGATCTGCTTTTCTTTTTTTCTTTTTTTTTTTCGGTTCTTCAGGTAATTGAAGGTAAATAGTGTGGCAGTTTGTGGAGTGGTGGATCTCATGTGTGGAGTTGCTGCCATCAGGAAAAAATAATACTTCATACTCCAAGCCTTTGATCTTGGAAATAAAGCATTCTCTAAAGTGAATCTGGAAATTCAGCCAATTTAGGATCTGCAGGGGTTGTGCACAAAGCTTAGAGATGCTGCTGCTACAAAACCTGCAATCTTTTCTTTTTCCTCGTGACTTCACTCTGTTCCGCTCTATAAATTCATTCTGCGGCTTTAGAAAATAGATGAACTCATCCAGATGATTTGCTTTCTTTAGGCTTTTATGGAAATCAATGCTGTTAAAGTGATTGGGAGTAACGTTAAGACGATCAATAAAGTGATGTTAAAAGGTTGGTGATCCCTGTTTTCCCAAATCAACATGTTGAAATGTAAATAAATCTAATGTCAACAAGAAACAAAACCTGATTTTGTCCTTAATAAATCCTGTAAAAGGTGTGTTTGAGGTGCAAAATGCAGTCCATAATTTGTTTACTATAAATTCTTGCAACAAGTATTTTAATAATTAATAATATTTCGGGACTTCAAGTGGAGTTGGATAAGGGTTTCTAATTAGTGCAGTGATGGTTTGAGTAGGAAAAAGATCCAGAAAGGTTGAAACATAAAGTCACTTTTAAGAGAATTTACTTCCTTGGATGTTTTTCCCTTCAGTCCTGCTACGTTCATCACTTCAAACTGTGCATCTTCAGTAGACATAAAACCCAAAGCAGCTTCAGGATTATGTGACCCCAGTTTGACATTTAAACCAAAGTAACCAGGTTGAATATTCTTGCTGCAAAACCTTAAAGGTTCTACTTTTCCAGTGATCTACAGTCATCTGCATTTTATTTGATTTTTCCCTCTTTCAGTTTGGCTTTAGTCCAAAGTATTTCAGTCAGCTTTGTGAAACTTTGCTTGGTTTGTACATTTTTCCTCATTTAAGTCTAACTCAGCAGTTGGTACTTCATTATGGTTTGCACGTTGGTACAGTCAGAAAATGATGTTTTTGTGTTATTTTGCTCTGCTGGCGGCGTAGGACGGCTCTGAACTAGATGTAAAGTGACGCATGGCTTTCTTATTTGTTTTTACTTTTATTCAACAAGTATTTCTTATTTTATCTCTAATCTAACTTACCGTGTTTATTCCCCTGCTCTCGTGTGTGTGGTTGGAGCAGATCATCGTTTGAAACGCACAGCTGGACTGAGACCACACAGCTTCGCTCCTGGGTTTCCTCAGACAGCCACAGGCTTGCAACAGATTGCATCAATATCACAAATTCCTCCTCTGCCAAAAATCATTGTTCTGTTTGTCGTTTTGGATTTTTCACCGCCCACTGCCAAAACAAAATGATATTGATGGAAAATGATCCCACTTATGTTGCTTTGTTGCAGTTGGTTTGAAGGTTGACATCCGCAGTCGGAGCCAAATGTTTTCTCAGGGTTCTTTTGAACATTTTGCATCTTTTTATGGCAGAGAGATGGAGAACTAAAGACATGCTAGTTTCAGAATGTTTTAGTAGAAAATACATCAAACCTGAGCCGTTCTTGATAATTCTCTCTCATGTTCTGGATATCAGCTTTTGAAGCAAATCTGTACGATGTGATCGATTTCTGTCTCTTTAGAGCTCAAATCTGATCTCAGATCTGATCCCAGTTTATTGGATTCTGTTTCTCCTCTTGACCAGAAGTTCTTACTGGACTTGAAATATGAGTGTTTCTGGACTGCAAATACAAAATACCTCAGTTCAGATATTTTTCATACAGTACACTTTGAATCGGACCAAACTGTTGCTGAGATGTTGGAGGAAGTTACTCCTGGAGGATGTTTTGGTCCCAATCTTTGTTCATCACAGTGTTCTTCCAGCTTTGCTTCTCCTTCTTTGTTCCAGTCTTATGCTGTTCATGCTTCTTCTTCTTGAAGATTTTCAGTCTCTCCTTCATGTTTTTTTTCCTGCACAGAAATTGCCTCTTAAATGCCTTCACAACCACCTGCTGCCTCTATTGTGCCTGCTCTGCACGACTGCTAACAAGACCATGTCCTGGACCTTATTGGACCCTGTAGGACGTCCTGAAGCGTTTTTCTCTGTACTGAACCGCTCATCATGAAGTTCATGGGGATACACACAACTGTTATTTCTGCTGCAATATTCTTAGCAGCAGTTTCCTTTATGTCAGTAAAGTTTGTTTAGTTCCATTCAGAAAAAACCAGCAAAACCAAAAACTGTGGAGCCCTAAAGGGAAATTGGGTAAAAGAAAAAAATAGTTTGAAAGGAGGATTTATGTAAACCAGTAAACAGGTCAGTACAGTAATCTGAACACTGACACAAACACTTTGGTTACAGTTTCCAGCTCAGCTGAAGAGATAATGTGACACTTATTAAAAATGTTTCATAAGGGAAATAAACAAGAAGGACAAAAATATTTTACAAGAGTCTACACCAAGATCTTGAATACTGGATTTGGACTAAATAAGGGAGAGGGACTGATTTGTCTGTGTATCTTAGGAGGAGCTTTGTAATCATAGTCTTAGTAGTTAGTGGTTTTGGTGGTTAACAGAAGCTAATTGCTGAAAATCCAATTACTGCTCTGTGATAAACACTCAACCAGTGTGGACAAGGCTTAAAAAAATATCATCTGCATAAAAGTGATAAGAAATGTCTAAATGTGAGAATTTTGTTGCAGTGATGTCTTCGAAGGTACCATTGCTGACATGAGATGATGATTTTGCTGCACTTGCCTCTCGTTTCCAGCAACTGATTAGACTGATTGCTGAACTCTTTCACAGCATCACAGTGATAACAACTCGACTCTCTGCGCTGCTTAAAACAGCTTGTCCTAAATACACACTTCTCTCAGACAGATGTCTGATCTGTCTGCAAATTACACTTCTATGACTCTTTGCTGTGAAACTCTTTAAGCTGGGGTGGAGGTGAGATTAGACTATTAGATCTTCAACAAGAGCATTTTTTCCACCATAGAGAGATTTTCCAAATGGATGAGAAAACCAGGAGGAGAGAAAGTTGTAATAGACAGAAACGTGACGACTCGCTGATGGTGGGGGAGGAACTAAATGAAATGTCTCTACATGGACATGAAAAGGTTGACAGGTTGCCGTGTGGTGGGAATTGGACCAGAGCTGCATTTTGACGCCGACCAAAGAGAAAATGAAACAGAAAAGATAGCAGAAATGGAACATGAAGCCCCTATCATGTCGCTGCTCTAATACATGACTTTGCACACTAACGCACACAGACACACAGGAGCAAGAGCCATCCTCTTCATGTTTGCTGTTCTCTCGGTCACATTACCGAAGGGATGCAGAGGACACAAATTACATTTTTCAGCACAAACAGATGCAATGAGGTGAGAAGAGTTTGAGTCGTTCACCAAAACAGGAAATCAACACAATAACCTGCAGTTTAACTGATACAACAGCCTCAGTGTTCCACTGTCTCGCTCTGCTGCGCTCTGCAGTTCATGACTGGTTTTGAGTAGTCAATTATTTTCTGTCCAGAACTGACATAACTGCCTGACTTGTCTGAGATGACACCATCAGTCAAAGCTGCTGAGCAGACACTCCTTCTGCCTCCAGATCCCATTAAGTTAAACAGCCTCAGCTACTTCCCCACTACTTCTCTAACACAACGCATTTTTATTGCTGCGCCTCTAAAATGTGTTGCATGACGCATGGGAGCCACAGGGGTAAAGTTCCCACTCAGAGTGAAGGAGGAAAGATTGAAGACCGAATTCCTGGTAGCAGCACTTTTGGACATTTTACGCTGATTTGATGCAAAGTGCAGAAAAATTTGGCTCCTGATAAAATTGAAACGAATAAAGACAAAGTTTCTTTTTTAAGGCTACCAGATCTGTTTTTAAAACACAATTTCTGCTTGTCACACAAATACCACATCATGTCATTAATGACACGTTTACTTTATTGTAGCTGCCAAGTTTTGATTATATGGACACTTAATGTCAAGCCATTAGAAATTAGACCTACCAGGCGATAAAATCCTTCATTTTCAAATAATTTTCAATGTTATTATTTCAGGTAGAATCCACTTTGACAGACAAACCTGATGTCTTAATCATAAACCTCTGCTGTTTAACCCAATAATCTTTAAATCAAGGCCTCCAGATGTCTTGCAACTTTTAAATGTGTCTCTGTTTCAACACACCTAATCAAATAATCAGGTCATCAGCAGGACTCTGGAGAACCTGACTGCATACTGATGAGGTGATTCAGCTACAGTAACTGCACAGTTTTACTTCCAACTATGATAATAATTATACTCAGTGCAGCAGCTCCTCCGTAGCGTCCAAAAGGTTCCCATGCAGACTCACAACGCATGAAGAAAAAGCCTGTGTCAGATATAGGCCAGAAAGGATTCATAGTAGCTCAGACTTTTTGGTCTACACCAGGTGAGTCAAAGGTCAGCGTCCTGAGCCGTTTGGTTGTGTTTTCAGAGCCGAATCGAAGAGCTGAATTACATCGACTGAAGTTTCAGAAAATCCCAAAGTGTTCCTTAGACAGGAACTTGGCTCCACTTCTGCTTTTCAAAGATGTATGGTTGTAAAGTTGTGCAACTGTTTGCATCCACTTTCACATGTGAGTAAAGGTGATGCTCCGTCCTCACATCACTTTTAAACAGGACAAAGACGTCTGAGCGGTAAACCTGATTCTCTTTGTTGGAGGCAGAGAATGTAGAAGAACATTCCGTCTTTTTCTGTTTAAATACGACGAGCCCACAGATGATGACCCATACAAGTCACTTGTTGGCCTGTTAATGGATTCAAGATGAAGCATCAGCAGAGCTTATTGGTTATAAAGAGCATCTATCTATGAAGTCACCAATCAGAAAACAGCAAAGAAGTTTTGTTTTGAAATTGCTCCACTTTGTCAGTTCTTAACATAAATGCTGGTATTTTGTGGTTCAAACATAGTTTTTTTCCCTGTACATCCCAACGAGACGCAGTGAGTGAAGGACGCTTGGCAGATGCTGCTCTCACCTCTGAGTTACATCAATGCCAAAGCAGAAACTCAGGAGAAGCTTTTGGAAAATAAGACCTGCTGTGTTTTTGGACTGAATACAAATAAACATCAGACAGTCCTTTATGCAAACAATGCACTCAGTACAGACTGTAACATCAGACAGAAGATATTTTATATTACATTTAATCTCCCATTCTGTATGAACTGACTGAGCTTTGAAACGCTGGCCAACAGCCACTGACACTGAGTTTGAAGCTAAATGTTCTCTTTTGATCACTTGTTGAAGATGTTTGTTTGATGCTTTTAGGTTCTTCAATAATTTATCAGTTAGAAAATCACAAAAACTACAACAGGAAGAACAAATCTGTACACTCTGACAACAATTAAAATAGACGAATAACAGAGATTTAGAACTTATTCCCTTCTAATTTAAAATGTATTTGAGTAAAAGAGTTAAATACAGAGCAACTGTAGCTCAGCAACAACACATCTGTCTGTCCGTCCGTCCAACCAACCAACCAACACAAAGACTCTGGAGAAGCAGCCATATACAGACACATTCACTACTAATGAAAATGTTGTGACTGTGGGAAGACGTCAACCAAGAAAAAATCCACATATTTTCATTAACTGGATTTTTTTTTAAAATCATGCACCATAGCTAAAATTATAAATTTTTACTCGAATAATTGAAATAAATGCCTTTTAACTGAATTCTAATGTATCCTGTAAAAACAACTGAACTATTTGCGGGTGAAAACATGAGAATGGACCCGATTCATCTGCTACACACTGAGTTGGGAATTGGACGTTGGTCAACAGTAACGCTTCTCCCCTCTCAGCCAGATTCTTCCCGATCTCCATCATCTCTCGTGGTCCTTATTAGTGCACAATTAAAAAGACACGTCGTGTGTGATATGCCACTGTTGCCATGGTGACCACCAGTTTCCCCCCCTGAAGCCATCAATCAAACTGGCAACCTGTAGATGTCACTAACCTCCCGCCGGGTGTGCAGAGGCATCCAGATGCATTATGGTGATTATAAACAGCCATAATTGTGATTGCGGTGGTTGGCATGCAGGCTATATTTACCCTTTTCATATTCAGAATGCATTGTTTGCTGCTCACTAATTTACAGTGCGGCAGTTTATTTATATTTTTCATCTGGTCTCTTTTTTTCTCTCTCACTAAGTGGCAGCCGATATGCAGCCAGTGGTTTCATTTTCTCAGCTGCTTTCTTTCTTTCTTTCTTCGCTCTGCCTCCTGCAGCAGCAGCAGCAGCACTGCAGTTAGTCAGATTTTAAATGTATTTGTGAAAATTGCTTTCCTTTTGACAGTTTGACAGCTTACATCGTTGTGGGCTTCCAATAAGTAGAAAGTCAGAGTTCCTGGAAAGAATGACTGCAGTGAGAATATTCACATTTTGCAGCTGCGACACCATCTTTAAAGCAGAACTGTGACTCAACATCATAAGTATTGATCACTGTCACTTATTTGACTAATATGTTAGCACCCTGCTTCTGCACTAGCATGCCAGGTTGATCCAACGTTATCGGCATCTCTTAGTTTATGCTTTGAATCAAGGACACTGTGTGCTAAAAACAAACTGCTCTGGATGCAATCAGTGACCAGGTTTGCTGCAACATGATTGTTCTGGTGTGAACTCTCCATAACCCTACATGTGCCATTAAACAGAGTACTTTGGCTTTAGAGTTGACTCATATATTATGGGAAAACTGCAGTGTGTGACTCCCTGCTTTTCAAACTTTCCCATTGCTTTTAATAGTCTGCGCTGAAACAACATCCTCAGTTTAAAGGCAAAACAAGTGCTTTCTATTCATATGTCAACCAGAAAACGTTTTTGCCCGTTGGAAGACTCTTAGTCCAAAGTCCAGCCCAGGAGCCATTTTGGCTCCAAACTCCAGTTTGGTTAAACGAACTTCAAGGACCAGCTGTTTGATTGGAAACGTGTGAATGTGTAAATGAACTCTGCTGCTGAACTAAAAAGTGGACTCACATAAAACCGTCTGATAATCAAACTTGATCATGGAACTAGAAAAAAAGCAGAGAACTTAATAAAGAACTGAACCAAACAAGTTGATGCATCATATTAACCCATTTAATCCCACCGGGAACAATTATTGCCAGACATTTTTTCTAACTTCTGGAAGCTCAAGAACAATTGTTTTGACTTTTAGCAGCTAACTGAAGTTTTAAAATAAAATAATAATGTGTCTACTTTAAGCAATATCAGTTTCATGTATCTAGTGTGAAAGGTCACATGACCATATCTCTTTACTTCCTGCCTGTGACGCTGGAGGTAAATGTCTGTCACAAACCTCTACAAGAGGAAGTCAGTAAAATATTTAAATCAACAAATATAAATAAAATATTTTGTACAAATGTTCTTTCAAGTGTCTTCTACTCTTATGAAAAGAAATTTTTTTCCCTTCATCTTTTGATCATAAGAAAAGTGAATGTAAGCATGGCAACAACTGTTGCTGCTAGCATAATACATAGGCAGCACAATGCTGTGTGTCAATGGTTTTCCTGTTTATTCTATATGCCTTGTTGTTCCCACACAGCTAAAAACCATCAGATATTTTAGATCTTCTAGACCTGAAGGAACCTCAAAATGATGTCTTCTACATCACTGTCATTTCCACAGTTGAATCCCTCCCTACCTTAACTCCCCCAAGGCGACTCTTTACACAAAATGTGACCTATGCACTGAATGACGACTACAAGATGCCAAGGTTTAGGGCAAAATGTTTTAGTAGAAAATACATCAAACCTGAGCCCTTCTTGATTGTTGTGACGGCGCCAGATCAAGGTTTAGAGCTTGATCTGGTGGAACTGGGAGAATTTCCTCCTGGATAAAGATTTGTTCATACTAACATTTTCACCTGACTTTGCCTCATTAATAAAATGACCAAATGAGGTCAAAGGTCACTCGGCACATTGAGACAATGACATCTGCAGGATGTGGTATTGAGTCTTTATGTATCTAAAATATTTCTGAACACTCTTGTAACCGTTCTTTGTTATAATAGGTTGTACATGTCATGATTTCTCTTATTTTTTATATGTATAAACAGTCCAGATTTGTGTAATTGTTTTCCACTGGCAACAATTGTTGCCGAGTATAAAACCTACATTTTCACTAACATAACCAACATAAAATGCAATAATTCATAAATATCATGTGTTAGGGAGGTCCAAGGACTGAAATGCATGCGCTTATTTTGCAGGAAGAAATCTGGGATTAAACGGGTTGAGTATGTCTGTGTGAGCTGGTAAACATCAGGATGTGTGCGGTACTGAGACCGGACATAGTCCAAGACTGAAATTTCCCTTGACGTATTCTCAGAACTTGAAGCTGCAGTTTAAGTGAAATGAGTGAGTCGGAGGGAATAATGAGGGTAAAAGCTCTCTGCTCCCTCTGCCTTCCAGGAAATCTACATTCTGAAAATTTCACTAAATCTTCAAGGACCAGATGCTTTTCTCTCCCATCCATAAAAATCTTTGATTTTTGCACTTGTGGCTCAAAATGACAATTAACACACAAGTTAGGATATGCATTTGCATTTTCAGTCCTGCATAAATCTGTGATATAACAGTAAATTAAAATACACCCATCTCTGGATGGTGTTGCTGATCTTTTTCTCTACTGATTTAAAAACAAAAAATGATATTGTTTGGGATTAATTGGTATAATAAATGATCAGAGAATCTAAACTAAATGGTGAATAATCAACATCATTAAGATCATTTGCTAGTGTTACCTCCCTCATGTTATGAGTTTGAGTTAACCTGTGACCTCATGACGAGTTGAGGTTGAAATATTCTGTGTCCCAACAGGAAACCCGCCCAAATAAGGCAAACCCTCCCATCCCATCTGAAGGGCCGATCATCATTCTAAAAATGTCTAAATTATTTGTGAAAAATTAGCTTGTTCACTGATTTTTTTTAAAAAGTAAAATACTGCAGCATAATGCTACTTGACACGCTTTTGACTGGCGTTTAAACACTAACCAATCCAGAAGTGACCTTGATTTTCCCTGGTCCTGATTGGCTGGACCCTCAGGAACAGAGATAAGGAATACAGCAGATGTTTGCTTGTCTGGGGGCATCGATACATTTCACTCTATTGAACATCGCCTATTAGCTTCCATAGCCAGTGGTATGTACCTGCAGGGGCCACCAGTATGCATCTAGTCCAGCATCCATGTCTTTGATTACTTGTATTAATGACAGATGAATATGCCATAAATATTCATTGAAAACTCACATAAAACTGTTTGATCTGCGCTCTAAAACATCTATGTTCAGGAAAACGGGATAGCTAGTAAATGTTTGCCATTCTCCAATCTTAAGTAAGTAAAATCACAAATCACTTAAATTTGAATGAAACCTTAAACCAGGTTTGCTTATTTATGTAGTGCTGAAATTGCTTCTCAGACAAGAAAAGTGTCTCGAGGCCTTTAGAGCTGGGAATTTCTGTGAATGTAGTGAAGGAACAGAGAGAGTTTAATTTGTATTCTGCTAGACAGAAAGTGCATTTACAAGGAAAATCAGATTAGTGTCAGATCTCTGCATTCAGATTCTCTTTTAAAACATCATGTAAATGAAACCTTCATTCAGAGAGGAGTGAGATAAAGCTGCTTTCCATGGCTGGTCTCACTCCTCAGGTTTCCACTTACTTTGTCATATATAAAGTAAAATGTCTTCGACACGTCCATACCTGACGATACTTTGACCTTGAAGGTGCATTACAAGATCTCTCTGGATAAAGTGTATGGTACGCAGCTCCAGTGATAAGTTTACACCCACTCACCACAGGCATGAATGCTATCTCAGTGTTTGGGCTTTCGGTGATTGAGCTGTTCTTTTTCCAGAGTGGAGCTTCTCCAAACAACCCCAAGCTGCTCTGCACAGAAAATTAGCAGGAACAACCCAGGAATCTAAGGCTGCGTTCACACAGCAGGTCCTGATGCTAAATTTTAATTTGCTGCTGAAATCCAATTTTCTTCTTTGCATCATCGTTCATACTACTAATTAAATCCGACTGATCAAGCTTCTTTGTGAATGGTTTATGACCTGCAGGCGCAGGAGAAGAATGTTTAAAGAATTAACAATGGATGCTGCCGTCAACGGATCGATTTGGACGGCGATGAGCGATGGGAGCTGACAGCATTATCACAAGATCATAAGACAAAGAAAGCTAGTAAGATTGCATGTACCCAAAAAGCTGGTGGTAACATTTTGAATACATCTTTATTTTGTGTTTTTCTTCTTTGACTTCCATAACATCTCAAAGTTCTGGTCTAATTTCAGCTTTATTACATTGTGGTGTTGGTCAGAAAACCAGTGTGACTCTGAGCCTACTAAAAGTCCCCGTTATTCATATCTCAATTAAATCTGTGCAGGCAGCTGTGTGTCTGCTCTGTACGAAGAGGCAGCTGCTCTTCTCACAGCACCATTTACAAACACAGCTTATCAAACAGTGTCTCATCTCTGGATGTCAACCTACGGCTGCTGATTTTTTCTGCCTCTTTGTTATTTCTTGTATGCTCACCTCTGACTTTATTGTCTGCCACATATTGCTGATGCACTTTGTAACCTCTGCCTTTACAAGAGCTGTACAAAAAAGTACATTTCTTTCAAACTTAATAACATCTCAGAATCATCAACATCTTGAGATATCATTGTAAGTCTTTAACGTGATACAGACTTATGTCTTTATCATTGTAAGTTTATCATTGTAATCACAGTGTGATTTCATTGTGAATGAAGAGTACCTGGGGTGGACGCAGGTCACAATCAGGTCACAGATTGAGCCGAGCGCAGTTGGACAGGGGCAGTGTTTCAGACACCAGAAATGGCTGCTGAATCATTGCACCCACAATTTTATAGAAAGTGTTTCACTTCATGAAACACATCAGAATAGTGCTTTCCTTCTCTAATACCCTGTGGTTCCCAGTACAGGAGGCCAATCTGCTGGGCTGTTGAGCTACCAGTTTTTCTTGTTATTCATAGCTCATATAATTAGCATCTGATGATGTTTAGGGATGCATTTATGCAGAAATATAAAAAGACTTGAAGAACTCCCAAACTTTCAAGTGTCACTATAAAAAAGGCTTTGCTTACAGTAGATGTTCACACATGCATCTGTCACACACAGCATGAAAAGAGGGCTCACATAAAAGGATTAAGCCTTTGCTTCGGTCCGGATTTTGGGATTTCTGTGCTACGTTCTCCTCTCTGAAGTGCTAACCCTCCAGCCCCTTGAACTTTTTGTCAGCTTGTGCTGTTCTGGACTCTTTATATTTACCTCAATGCTGTGAAGACAAAAACTTTAGGACACACACACACATATCTCAGCTACAGCAGTAAAGGCTATTTTGACTGCTGCTAACAGTCGTTCTGAAGAGCCACATATGAACGGCGGACTGCTGTCTGCCCCCCAGTCATGAGTATATGAGTTCACAGGAAGAAAAAATCTCTCACCTTACTATCAGCATCTATCAGGCAACACCAAGTCAGAAAAACAACATAAAATAAAAATTGTTGAATATTACTCACACTGCATTTATACTTTCAGCAGAGAAACAGAACTTTATCTCAAACTGAATAGATTCAGCATTATTATTCTTTATGAGCTCTTAATATCATCCCGTTTACAAACATGTTTTCCATGACTTGTTTACATAAATCTAAATAAGATGTGTTGAGCAACAATAGGTTTATTTGACTATGAATAACTTTTAATGTATGCTGAAGGCAGCTGTGAAGAAAATCAGTAATATGGATCATAATTACTCACCTGGGTGTTTGGATTCAGGTTTTATTAAGACTCATTCTCAGTTGGGTTACGGTTGCCAATGAATAAATCTTGTATTAACTTGTACTGTGTACTTTACTGTGATGATGTAATTGTTTGTTATACGTTGTTTGTCGATATGATTGTCATCTTGGGTCTTTCTGTCATGATTTGCGGTTAGAAGTGTTGAGGCAATGTGTTGGTGTGAAGGAAATGATGATTTTAATGATGAAAATACCAAAACAAAGTCCAGGAAGCACAGATTGAGTGGAAGGCTAAGGCTCAAAACTGTTAGCAACTGGTCAACAAGAGACATCTGACAGAAGACAAGACTAGACTGCTTGACACAACAGATTTGACACAAGCCATACGACAAGGACCCAACGAGGAACAAGGAACACAGGGGGGATTAAATACACAGAGGGCAATCAGGGAAATGAGACACAATCAAGGGGTAGACAGGACAATATGCAGAAACCTAAATTAACACAGAGAAAAACCCAAACACTCACACTTTTATTCTCTAAGCTTCGTTCTTTCCTCTACTCTTATCTTTCATTTTCTTTAAAACTTTTCCCCCTTTCTTTCCTTCTTTCTTTTTGTACACTATATTTTAAATAAACCCCAAACAATTTCTAATGACACTCTATATATAGAGTACATATCAAGTGGACACTCATAGCAGAAGCCGTAATGCTCCGCTTGCGAAAGTAAAACTATTGGGCTTCACTTTGGCCTTCAGACAACAATTCTGGGCGTCACACTGCTGGACAGGTCATGTAAAAAGTGATAGTAACTTAGATGAACGTTACCAAGTCAGAGCACAACCTGGATGTCATTGAAATAACAGCCAAATAGCTCAGTCTCTGTAGTTGCTTATAAAAACATTACTTTTGATCCAGAGATTCTGGGAAGAATCAGGATCTTTTTTCCATTGCCAGTGAAGAAGTAGGGGGTCATGTGATGATCTTCCCAATTCCATATATTCAGCTGCATCTGATGTTCTCAGCCCCATTGAATGGCTTCCTAAGAGGCTCAGGAGGTTCTACCAAGAGCTGCTACCAAATCTGCCATTGGTAGCTCTGATCACAGCAGCTTATCTCTGATGGAAGGTTTTTTTGTTTGTAGCTTTTTTACAAACCCTTTATTTACAAATTACAAACTAGTTTGAGTAGGATATTGAGAATTTTCTACAAATAAATGCAAGACGTAACAGTCAGACATACTTTATGACTGAGGGTTTTGTTTTTGTTGTTAGCTTGATTTAAAACCTTTATTTATAATTTACTTACTATTTTTGAGTAGGATATCAATAATTTACTCCAAATAAATGCCAAATGTAATAGTGAAAGACTGTTAATTTTACTAGATTTTTAAAAGATCTGGTTCTCTGAATACATGCTGTGATTTTATTTTCCAGTTGCGCTAGTCATTTTTTTAACAACAGACATATGGATATTTAACATGGTAGGATTAAATCAGCTTCACTGATACGTCATAACATAATGATTGCAAATAACGCATTGCATTAGCGCATTAGTTTCTACAAAATTCTAAATATGTATTAATATAATGTAAGTTCTCACTTTATGACTATTAATCTAGAGCCACATGAATTCATGTTTAGGTGGGTTTCTGCAAGATAAGTGGAATCACTTCTTATGCATCTTTGGTGTTATTTATTTATACCTGAATCTATAAGAACAGAAAACTCTATAAATAAATATAAATATATATATATATTTACCTGCTTTGCCTTTCACCCGCGTAACTGTAATATTAGGGCCGGAAATTCATTTTCTTCGTTTGGGTTTTATTGGCTAAAGAAGCAAAAAGCAGGAATAATTCGGTGTTAACAACAAAAACGAGGAACAAAATTTCTTATAATAAGTAAGTTTTAAATACTGAATTAAAGTCTTATGACTGATACATCTGGCATTTATCTGTAGTAAATTCTTGATATCCTATTCAAACTAGTATGTAAATTGTAAATAAAGGTTTTTTTAAAAAAGCTTCAAAAAAAAGAAGTTGTATCAGCGATAAGCTGCTGTGATCAGTGATAATAATGGTAGAAAACCTACTGAGCCTCCTAGGAGGCACAGGAGGGGCTTGAAGCCTTTCACTGGAGCTGATAACCATTAATAACAGCCATTAAAACGGGCTGATAACATCTGAAGCGGGCGACATATTCACATGGTACAACTCTTCTCCTTTTCCTACTAAAACTAATTGTGAGTTAATGCAGTGATTTGTGGGATTTATAGTTCCCACAAACTATCTGGTACAAATATTGTACCAGATATTTGTTTCCTGTAGCCCTTTGTGGCTTTTTGTCAGTAATTACTCTTACATTAAGCACATACTTTTAGTAATATATTGTCAATTTTCAGCCGACATAAAAGTTACTGATTTTGCCTATCATTAACTAGGGAGACTAGACAGTTATAGTGGGCATATCTATATATAGATATAATATTGTTTTAAATATTATTTAGGATAATATTTAATTATCTTAAATATTTATCAAATATTAAGATAAATATATCTTCTTATCTTGGAAGAAACAAATATTAATTTGAATCTTCCAATAAACTCTAATTTACCTTACAGATTAAAGTTTTTCTGATTTTAACAAAGCGTTTGTTTTCCACAGTTTTAAATTTTTTATTTATTCTAACTTTAATATGGTTTGGGAAAAACAGTAGATTGCAACATTTACATGGATTAGGGACCAAATAGCTAAAATCTGTGAATCCTTGAGATCCCCTTCAAAAACTGCTGGTAACTTCAAACTTTAATACAGTACACACTAAATGCACCTTAATTTATATTAATATGCAACGTGGAAATCGTCTTCCGCTGAAGCTGGGACAAGGAAGGAAAGGCGCTCCTCGACCGGCTGCCTTGCTTCGTATTTCAGCTTCCCACACTACACTTCTGAATATTTTATGTATGAAGAAAATCCCTGAAGGCATGTTTTCCACAAATAAATTCGAGTTTCACAGAAAAATATGCCAAAACCTGAAAATTTCCATCCACTGTATATTTAATGGTGACTAAGCATTTAGGCTCCATGCTTTGTAGTTTCTTACTGCAAAGCATGGAGTGTTTAATCACATCAACACATCTGGGTTGGGATCTCATGGATTCTAACAAAATGCTGATCATTACCTTTGAGGATGAAAATGTGTGTAACACGTTTATTAGTAATAACGGGAACAAGTTACTACAAATAATCTGTCAACAGAAACTGAGGCGGAAATTACAAAAGAACCTGGTTAATTGACGCTTCCTCTCCAACATCAGACTTACTTTCTGTCACCAACTTTTCAGAGGAATTTTCAGACATACTTGCCCCAAGAAAACTTTGAATCTTTTAAATGGTGTTAGAGAAAGAACCTTACAGACAGCATGGCATCTGCTTTGATCAACTGACTTCATAAAACAATGAGCAAGCTAGAAATCACTGATTAAAGGTAACGGTGAGCTGCTCCCAGTGAGCCGAGGCTTTTTACCCAACCAGTGTGTCCAGTCAGACCAGATGAATTTTACTAGTAACTGAACTTTCTGTTGCACCTTTTAGACATTTCCTCACCTACAAGCTGAAACTCATCCTGGAACAACAAGGACAAGTCAGTGTGTCTCTGGTGATAAAAGGGTAATTCATTTAAAGTGTTTATTACTTAAAAGCACTATGGATTGTTTGTCCCATCTTAGTCAAATGTCTTGAATTTAAACAAGTTAATATGTTGGTTAAGTGGTGTGTCTATAATATGTTCGTTTACCATCTGATAAAGTTCTAGGGGTTTGTAAAATGTTTTAACATGAATTTACTGGCCGTGAATTTTAAGTTGTCTTTATGCTAACTTGTGAGGCAGCTGTAGGTTAGTGTTTCAATTTGGCCCTGGATTCAGGGGTGAAACATTGCTGTGACGATCTTAATAGCCATATAGATATGGTGCTTTATTTTTTTATGAACATAAGAAAGTTTGTTTTTATGGCTTAAATTGTGGAGAAGCCAATACTGGATCTCAATAAACCACACAGTCTGAGCCACGAATTCAACTTCCTGTGTGTCTGCTCCATCCGTCACATCTCAGAAATAACATTAACACAACGCAGCGTCACCTGGTGACACAATCCCACGCATTTCGCAGAGAAGGAAGTTGCGTTGAGTGTCTTCTTGATGTTTCCGTCTTGGTGTAGCGCCACCACAGGTGGGGAGGGGAAAAGATTGCGTAAAGGGCTTGGTTTGACACAGTGCAGTGTTAAAACAAACTACACCAACTGTAATGTACTATGTGATAACATCTGAAGCTACCAGACAGAATTTCTTTATTAGTCTCAACAGCTGAGATACAGTTTGAAAGTCAGAACTGTTGTCAGTGTTGCTACTTTGAACTCTCCAGTGGCAAAGTAAGTTTTGCTCATAACTCCATCAACATGGCAGTACTTATTGTATAACAGTCATCAAAGAACCAACAGGTTAATATTGTGCATTGGATGCCATACAGATAAAATCACTTTGTCAGAGCCTGTGGTTTAGTGAGTTCACTGCTGTGTAAATTTACAGTTTATCCACAGATAACAACTTTTCATTCAAAAATTATAGCTTTTTACTTCTTATAAACACACAGAAAATTGTCGACAGACACAAGCGCACACCCCACAATCTCTCAGCGTCTCCACTTGGCGGTCCCTGTCCAGTTCGCTGTATGCATAATTGCTTTGAGTCATTAATAACCTATTAATATTGATGCATGTTATTTAAATGTGCAGGTCAACGACTCGGTGGACCTCATTAAGACTTGATGGGGTCAAACTAGGCCTGAAGTCTCACCACTGTGTGCCTGATTACACTTTTAATAGGATGTGGCTTTGATTTAGGAGGTTCCTTGTGCCACAAACGGCCTAAAAAGTTTAGATTAAATTATATAGATACATTTAAAACCAGTGTGAGCAACCAAGTGGCACCATACATTTAAGTGTGTCTTTTATGTGAATCTTTATGTCTGGTATTTTCATAACACCACACTAGTATTTGTATGACTGAACTTTGTCAGATTCTGTCAGATTAGTTTGTAAAGTGATATGCCAAACGGTGAACATCTCACAGAGTTCTGTTCAATCCATTATCTGAACATGGAAAGAATATAGAACTGCAAAGACACAGAAAATCACCCTGAACACATTACAATGATGGTGATGGCAGCATCATGCTCCATGTGGCCTAGTCAAAGTCCAGACCTAAATCCTACTGAGAATCTGTTGCAACATTCCCTCTTATTGTTTTGTCTGTCAGGACATTATTTTGAGAAGATCAGCCATAAATACTGAGACCTTTATAAAACCAAAAGCATTTGGATAATCTCAACAAAAATGTTAAATATATTTAGTAAATGATTTAAAACTGAATTTTCTTTATATGTTACTTCGAGTACATCATTTCATGTCGCAATAAATAAAAGTAAAGATGTTTATACTATTTTAAATAAGACAGGCTTTCTGCTAAGCTGTCAAACTCAGTAACACATTAACACAGTTTGCCTTCAAATCTGTGAAATATTTTCTGGCACAGAACCCAGGAGCTCTGCTCTGAGCCACATTAGTGCACAAAGGACACCAGCTTAGAACCAACATCAACAGTGTTGATGCTGATCATATCTGACAAACTATAACCTGCACTGTGGCATGACAAACAAAAAGGCTTCGGCTCCAAGAAAAGTGATGGCAGTCCTCCTGGTGTCCTGGAACCTGAACTCATTCAGCCACTTTGTGGCTAATTAGGAGTAATTTAATCCCACCTGTCAGCTTGCATTTCTCTGCGGAACGCTCTCCTCCGATGTGACTCTTTAGTGACAACTCACTAATATGTCGTGATGACTACATCAAACAAGATTACTACTTTTTCAGAACAATAAGCTTGATCCACAATGTTGTATTTGCATATTGGACAGCAGCCACCAGGAGTCTGGTTCTTCTTGTCTCTGCTCAAGGTGGAGAATATGAGGCAGGCTGGACAGATAAAAAAATTCAGCCTTCACAATTAACAGGATAGAAAGAAAATTATTAGAAACATTTTGTGAAAACATATCTTCATTTTTGGAGACATTTCCACAGTGAAACGGGTCTGATAATGTGAAAGTGAAACAGTACTATCCTAACTGAAGTACTGGAGTGGCAGCATCATGTCTTGGGAATGTTTTTGCTGCAGGAGGAACTGGTGCCTTCATAAAATATGTGACATCATAAGGAAAAAATATTATGTGGAAACATTAAAGCAAGCTGTAAAGGCATCAGCCAGGAAGGTAAATCTGGGGGGTCAGAGGACAACAGACAGGTCACATCTCTATGGTGTGAAGAGATGTGAGTGAGTGAGAGAGTCTACAAATCTGGAAATCCTGACTTTGAAAACATAACCAAACAAATCCCTGATATGTTTTTTTCTCATTATTGTAGAATTTGGCAAATAGAAATAATTTTGGTGATTCTGATGGATCTAAAGCAAGATAAATTTGATCTGATTTTACTTCAGACAGAAAGAAAAATAGAGTGGATGTGTCTTTTTATTCAGTGTATGTAAACTTCTGGTTTCATCCATAAATCAGGCTAATTCAGTCCAAGTAAAAGCAGATATTAGCTGTGAGCCTCAGCTGATATTTCCACATTCTCTATTTGCCGTTTGATGCTGTGAAGCAATCTCACTGCTGTGACTCTCTGTTCACCACGTCTCTCAAATCAGAGTTACAAGTCTTAAAAGGAAGACTTCCTCTGAACCTTTCCGTCACCCCTCAGATCCTCCGGATGGACAATGAATCCAAGTGAAAGCTGATGCAATCTGTTGGCTTCTTCAGATAACCAGTTGGAGGATCAGAAGTCCAATCCCCAGCCTAAGTGTCCTTTAGAAAGACATTGTGTGTCAGTAACAATAAGTATTGGCCAGCTAATATAAAATAATGGAGTCAATTTGAATTCACCTGTGTGATACGCACACTCACTGGTCCTGGCAGGTGGAGCTGGTGTCTCTCCAGCAGCCATTGGGTGTTGTGTGAGAGGAGGTACACCATGGAGAGGTCGCCAGCCCGTCAAAGGGCAACACGGAGACACATGCAACCATGCACATACTCTCATCATCTCAAATTCAAATTCTGTTGACGCAAAGCAACAGAATTTTAATATAAATTGTGCTGAATTTGAGTTGGAATGAGCAAAGAACTACAGAAAAATGTACCAAACGGAGATTTTCTGCTCCCGTTGAATACATCTCTGAGTTCTTGGTGCTTTTGAAAATGGAGATTTTAAATTGTTACTGACCGCCCTGGAAAAACATAAAAGAAATTCCAACAAAGAGGGTGGAGTCCAGAATGTAAAGCTTTTTTTTTTTAATGTGAAGCTTTTATATCCAAACTGGAGAATTCAACTGCTTAGATATCATTCAATCTGAGGAGGAAAACACTGAGACAGTTTTAGGCAAAATACTGGAGAATTAAACAAATTTACAATGAAATGTCAACATTTGCACAGACAGATAAAGACAGATCCCTTAGTAACAAATTTAGACAGTTTATGAGCAGAAAAAGTTGATTTGTGGGTTAGTTACACTTTAGAAACTGCAATGTGTATTTCTCTGATTTCTGTTGCTATGGAAATAGAGCTGATTGTGTTTCTTATACACAGTTTTGTTGTTGAGAGGACAGCAACTTCTATATGTTGTCCACCATTGGACATTACATCTGTCATGATCTTAAGTTCTTTATGTCTTTGGTTTTGTTTGCTGCTACTGTAAGTCTTTTGAAAAACTTGTTTTTATGTATTTTGCTAGCATCCTGCCTGTACTCCATAGTTCATAATTGGACCTTCCAGATGTCTGAGGCTTTGGCTCTTAAGTTCTTCTTATTCTCTAATTAACTCACCTGTGTCCACTATCAAAACCCCCTGGGCTCCTGCTGCACTTGTTAGGTTCTCTTGTTATTTCTTTATTTCCAGGCGACAGCTTGTTTGCCTTTGAATGGGTGTTTGGAGAGATATTGAGGTTCTTAACTAGGAATTTGAATCCTTTTGGATCTTTCAACCAACAAAGATCTAAATCATAACTAATCACTCATTTAGGTTTTCATCAGCAGACAGCATCTCTACTCTCTTTTCTGTGTGGACATCAGCTTGTGTCCAACCACAACCTTTATCATCCTCTGACCAAAGTCCAACTGTTTAATGGGAAAGTAAAGCATTTCTGAAGTGAGAATTTGTAAATAGGTAATTAATATGCTAATTGCAGTAGAGAACCTGCATTATGTTTTCATTCAGTATCCACCTTATTCCAATGACTAATTAATTGTCTTAAGTCAACTGTGTGACTTCTGGACCGTCGTTGTCAGCAATGGTCTTTTATAGAGCAAAGACAGAAATGTGGGAACATTTCTGTTCCCACGTTACAGTGTATAACATTGTTATACAATGTATAACAATGTTATACACTGTATAACTGTATAACAGTTATACTGTTATACAGTTATAACATTGTTACATCAGAAACAATGTAACTGTATAACAACAGATGGTTAAGTTGATATTGAACTGGGGATTTCTTTGCTTTTTTACTGCCAAGAGTTCGTTAATTGTATGTTTGACTATGTTTGAGTGCCTTTCTCTGCTCTACATTCAGAATGTGGTCAGAGTTGGAAGACCAGGATATTATGCACTGATAATTATCAGTCATAAAATACCTGTTTTGCTCACATTTTGTACATTTTAAATCAAACTTGATCTGCACACAGTAGTACTGGTTGTTCTCTTCAGAACCATTTGCTTCATCTCTAATTCTGAGTCACATCTGATCCACAGAGAGAGTAAAAATTGTAGTCTGACATTTTACCTAATGAAGGGAAAGAAACAAACTACTGTTTTCACTGGTTAATTTAAATGTAGAAGTTACGTTTGTCTCGATTCCTCATCTGTTAATAGAAGAAAAATAATCCAACTGCAGAAATATTCCTGTTTCACTTTAGAATACATCTTTAACACATTCAGCAACTTACCACTTACTGAAGTGGTAAGTTAATGTTGTTTTCAAACCTGGCATATAGTGTAATATTTGGGGGATGAAAAGATCGGACAGACTGGACAGACTGCCGTGAAAAAGTTGGATATAGGTTTGATATGGACAGAGAAAGCAGATTTGTATCTTTTGCCTGCTGTGTGAACGTGGCTTAACTTAAAGAGAATTGCGTCAGACACTGTCAGACACGGTGGTGGTAGTGTGATGGTTTCAGGACCTGGACACTTTATGCTCAACTGAATTAAACCGTACATGTTGATCTTTAATAGAAAATCAATCCCAGATTGACATTAAACTGGATCTTTATGGCTGAAAACCTTCAAATCTGGTTACATGAAAACAAAGAACAGAGTTTAAATCACTGGAGAATGTAAATAACTCATTGCTTGTTATCACAAAGGATTGCTGGCAATGGTTGCTCCCTCTAGTGGCAAAAGCAGTTATTAGGTTTAGAAGAAAAGATTTTTTGTCTGCATAACTATATTTACTTAATATTATCATAATATTAAATGCTGTGTTTCCTCGGGTTTGGTGTTCTGAAACATCTTAGTGTGACAAAAAAGCAAAAACAGAGAAAATGTGTATGGGGGCAAATACTTTTTCCTAACACCATATTAATCTGACATATTGTCAGGAGTTTTTAAAATGAATTGGCCAGTACTGATTTGATCTAGAACAATGAGTGTGATGTGCGACCCTGCAGCTGCCTGCAGGAATAAATATCCGGAGCTGGTCATAAAGCGGCCTGTGAGACGTGTGAAAAAGCTGCTGACTCACTCGCTCGTTTTAAGTTTTTTCTGGTTTCTCTCGGCCCAGGAAGGAGAAAGCCTTGGCAGAGCTCAGGCTGTGAGACCCAGAGGTGCCAGGGTGCCATCAGAGAGATGAACCCAGGTCTTCTCAGGCTTTCATCTCTGCCTGACTCGCTCTATGTTTTTATCTCTTCCTCCTCCAGTCAGAGCTTCCCCCTCACTCTGTCACATATCTTTTCTTTCTTGTTTTCTGTCTTTTTGAACTTGATCCCCGCTGTAGTCCAGTATGTATTTTCCCTCCATGTTCCTTCCTGACTTGTTCTTTCTGTCACTCCACGTTCCTCTGTCTCACTCCCAACCCTGTGCTCTTCCACATTGTCTGCTTTGTAATTCTGCCCTGTCTGAGCAGTGGCACAGAAAAGGTACTCCACATCTGAGCAGTCTCAGGGTGGATCCGGCCCTGTGGAGCATGTTAAAGCCGCCACTTTTTCCCATCAGCCCCAGAGTTCAAGGCTTTTTTTTTACTTCTCTGTTAGTCCCTTCTAATGCATTCCTGCCGCAGCGTCAAGCAGATTCCCCTCTTATCTTCGCTACCTATGCCGGCAAGAAGAGGGCTTTTCATTTCTCCAATAAATAATTTCTCTGTACCAGACTAAATGTGAGTTTACACCAGTTCACTTAAATGAATAATTAGACTGCGAGAAGCACCACTGCTTCCACCAACCCAATTAAGAGCCCATCCTTGAAAGGCTACACTGCAGCGATCTAGAAAAGTCACATTTGGGACACTGAAAAACGTCCCCAAAGTCCCTTAATCTGCCTCTTTCCACTTCTAATTCATGAAAATATTCAGAGAGAAACTAAGCAACAGTGGAGAACTGATTAGCATTTTTCTCTGTGCGACGCCTCAGGCCATCCTAACTATGACCAGGAGTAAGATAGAAAAAAAGCTGCAAACTGGTGCAGGTGTGCAGCACAGCTCGATGCCTTGAGCCACAGACATCATGAGCTGAGCTATTTGATCATTTATTACTAAGCTTAATTAAAAGGAGGCCCTCAGCAGTTCTGGCAACGGCTTAGCTAAACATGTTCCTGCACAGGTGATCTAATGTGGAGTTAGCACAGAGTGGTCCAAAATTCACCACTCTGAATTTTGGTGAATACATTCAAACAAAAACAAAAAGGATTCAAGTTTGTGAATCCTTTCAAACTTGAATCCTTTCAAGTTTGAAAGGATTCACACCAATGCTGATTATTTGTCTATTTATAACGAGGCAAAGTCTCGTTATTAGTACTCATTTTTCACACTTTATTCATCAAAAAATCCCAACAAAGTACTTGAAAATTACCATGTGGTTCAAAAATGGTGTGCATAATCGTGAAGAGTTAAGAGTCGACCTGAGTTATTTCATCTTAGTGTTCATCCAGCTGCTCAGAGGTTTGCTAGAGAACAGTGTGTTCTGGGTCTTCCTCACCAGGGAGGCGTCCAGGAGGAATCCTAGTCAGATGTCCGGCTCACCTCACCTGATTCCTCTCGATGTGGAGGAGCGGTGGCTCTACTCTGGATCACTGAGCTTCTCATATCTCTAAGGGAGAGTCCGGACACACTGTGGAGGAAACTCCTTTCATTTTATCTGATCTCGTTCTTTTTGTCCCTGCCCAGAGCTTGTGACCACAGATGAGGGCATCAATCTTGACTGACCAGTAGATGTCAGAGATTTGTCTTTTAACTCAGCTCTCTCTTCACCACGACAGACCGGTACAGTGCAGCATCACTGCAGACGACTCACCAATCTGCTCCATGTTTCCTTCATTAGTACATGAGACTCCAAACTACTTGAAGATGTTCACTTGGGACAGAACCCCAGAGAAAACTCTCTACCGTTTACCTGCTCAGAACAACGGCCTCAGGTTTGGAGGTGCTGATTCTCCTCCCCAGTTAATTCACACTCAAACTGGAGATCACAATCTGATGAAGCCAACAGAACCAGAACATCTGCAAAGAGCTGAGACCCGATCCTGACCACAGCAAAACGGATCCTCTCAACACTTGGCTTGGAAGTTCTGTCTATAAAGATTATGAACAGAATCGGTGACAGATGTTGGCAGAGTCCAACTTTCACCTGAAATAAGTCTGACTTTCTGCCTGCACTGGGGGCCAAGGTCTGATGCTGGTGGTTCAGGGACTCAACAGTCTTTATGAAGGGGTCTGGTACCTTGTACTCCTGTGAACTCCCATGAACCCTCTGGGTTCCTGCTGAAGGTGAAGAACAAAAACACTCCCGAATCCGAAGCTCGACGACCCGGCGGCCCCTTCAAGGACGTCCCCCAAAAGACTCTCAGCTGTAATTGCAGCGAAACATTGGCTCAACTGAGCTGAATACAAACATGCAACACACAGAGATGCTGTGAAAATTGGAGTTGTAGCTTCAAGACAAAACTTATAATGTTTTACAAGCATTCAGTAGAAAATAGATTTAGCATTTTATCTGCCAAATGAAACACATTTTTCTTTTTGCAAATGAAAGACTCTCACAGCCAAATAAACACTTGGATAAAAATCCCATTTCTGTTGCTTTCTTGTTCTGTTGATTCAGTGTGCTGCCGCTGAAGCCAGCGACACTCATGACACTAATTTCCAGTTTAATTGGAAAATAAATAAAGCAAAAAGTGTTGGAAAAACCAATTTGTTGTGCTGTAGCGTCGGATGCGCTGGTTGTAATACTGATTTAAAGAACATCTCCAGTTCCTAGACTTCTGATCATCTGCATCCTTCACACATTATTATGATAATTATTTACCATTCTCTCCCATCTCTGAGCCTCAGCGCCACACGCATACCAATCAAGTGAAAAAAAGTCACAGCAGAACAATGTGAACAACTTAATGCCTCTTCCCTGAATCAAAGTGATCAAACACATCAAACAGCTTAGGACATTTATGATGTTTTCATAATGATCCTCTTTACTTTTCTGTTTATTCTCAATGTCTTTAGTTTAAGAATAGACTTAAATGAAACAGCAGCTGAAGGAAAAAAACAGCGGCTGCCATGGTGATGATCAGAGAGCTGACAGGCAGAGCCAAACGGCAGCTCTTATGCTCCCACTGCCCATCAGCACCAAACAGAACCACCTCACTGAGCTGCAGCGAGCTTCACCTTTGTACCCATCTGTTTTATTTTGTTTTGTCAGACCGAGGCTCTGGTGTCAGAAAATATCCACAGAAACTTGAAGCTAAAAGTAAAATGAATATCTGCTGTGCATGGTAGCTGTTTGGCCCAGTCACCTCATTCATGAAGAGCGGCCATTTGTGTCATGAGGGACATTTTTAAACACACTGTGGACTCTAAAAGCAGCAGCTTAGTCATTTCCCTGCTAACAGTGGCTGTGGATGGGCCCTACAGACTAAACTGGGCTGTACTGCCCTTCCAAATGATCTGATTTGGTTTCCAACTGAGTAAAATAATGTTTCTCATCAGATAAGTAGGAGGCTATGAGATCAGCAGCTGACCAGCTAGTTATAATCTAAATAACATTTAAACTGCCTCAATTCAGCTCAGAAACACTTTATTACTTTTAAGAGAAAGAAAATGCCCAGAAACAAATTTCTAGAAGTTTGAGGGACAAATTGATTTTTGTTTTATTATTATTGGCATTTTATTGGCCAGAATATGTTCTGTTTGTGTGTTTTGTCTGCTACTTTTATGCAGAAATGTAGAGTTAAGGTGTCAGAAAAAAAACTGCTCAGTGAGTTGAAAAACAAAAGATCTGGGTAAGAGAAGAGGAACTCATTAAGTTTTCTTTTATGAATAAGTGCCCAGAGCCTCTTCAAGTAAACTACAGACTGTGCAGGAACCTGGGAAGGAGGAGCAGGAATGATGAGTGGCTCCATTTTCCCACAGATTTAAGTCCCATTCAATGTGTTTCTGCCAAGTTTCTGTCTTGAGTTTCTCGCTGCAGACGACCTTCTCTCTGGGTGACGAGCAGGTGACAAAGTGGGCGCTTCCTACATGTGGGCGTCAATATGTAGCGTCAGCTAAACTCTGACCAGTAGACACACGGGGAACTTTGGTGGGCAGTCAGACAATCAATGAGCCAGAATATTAGCTGACCTTTCTTTTTCTTCGCCCGTCATCATTTAATAGAAGCTGCGTCATGGAAGATTAAACTACGAGATGTTTGGGGCCCTCATTACAAGCTGTTACAAAGGAAATGTGTTGCTAATAATGTCCATCTGAGCCGTGAAAATCGTGTGTGAATCATCAGTGGTGTCTCCATCGAGAGAAATCACATCACATTCAAAGCATTGAAATGGAAACTTCACCTCTCCAGCTGTTGATTTCCTGCAGGATAGTTTCTCTCCAAAATATTGATTTATGTTGCTTTGCCAATGTTTTTTAACATTTGTGAAAAAATTGGTTTTTCTTCAAGTGGAGTTCTAGAAACATTTTTGTTTACAAAGTGTCAAATCTGTTAAAGATTTCTTCTCTTTGATTTGATTGGCAGCTGGCCATAAGTTGTAAATACGACCCAGAATGTTAATGTTTTATCTTTCTGCAGCAACGGCTCCAATGCGCAGGAGGATTTAGTTTACAGAACACATGCATGATGAAAGCGACGTCCCGCTGGCAGGAGGAAGTTGGCCCACCTTGGATAACAGCAGCAGATTGAATCGCTGCACTCGGTCAGCTCGTGAGCCATCTGCTGGTTCCATGGGAGTCTGGTGTGCGAGACCCCTCCTCTCCCACTGGACGTTTCCCAACCCTGGCCTGGTCTGGCGGCCGTTCAGGCTCCTGCTACATATGCTGTCATCGCTGAACTGAAGCCCAGAAGCCCTGAAACCCGGCGGGTTGGACTGAGCGGAGAAAACCGTTGGAAATTAAGGTTTAAAGGTAAGAGTGATGATTCACTGATGAGCGCTGAGAGATGAAGGAACTGGCTTTTATAACGCTTCCAGCTTGTCATAATTAAAGCCTACAAAACTTTATTAACCTTTGTTCATCATCACAAGTCCAGCTGAACAGCCTCTGTAGTTTGATCTGATTTTGGTCTTGACTGCTTTACGTGTTTGTGTTGAACATTTTATCAGGTAAAAATAAATAGAAATTAACTCATAAAGTCCCGACCCTAATAAAACATCACTGCAAACTAAAAACTGACATTAAGTTCACATCATTTTACAACTTATCAGTTCAAAGTAGCATTTTCTCATTCTTTTACTTTTCTAACTATTCCATTTAAACTGAAGTTCAATGGTTTTGAAATGCAGAATATAAAATCAGTTAATAGTTAACTCCTTTCTGTTAATTATTTCATACACACTCATTTGGCTTCATGGAAGCCAATATGAAAATTGTTAGAAACTTTCCAACATGAACTCCAGCAGAACCTGCCACTTGCTTTGGGAATTAGACTTTAAAATGAACAAATAGTAAAATACAGAAAAAAAAAAAAAGTACTTCCACATTTAATGCAATGTTGGTGGATGGTTGTCTGACTGGTCTCTGGGTTGGAAGTCTATTCAGTTTCTTTAAGTGATAGCACTTCCATCTGTTGCAGGAACCAGCTTTTATTATGTAGTTAGAAATACTCTGGGGAAAATGTTCCTTCAGTAGTTTGTAGAGACAGGAATTATATATTTGATGCTGTAATCAACAGAAAGTGACTCAGCCATACTGAAGTCCAAATACACAGCAGGAGACAGGAAACAGTTTGTTTAGTGAGGAAGAATGAACGAAAACTGAAACAAACAGCATCTGCTCACAAAGGCAAACTGTTTGACCCACTTAGAGCTGAGCTCCGAATGCAGAGGGCCTCTCCTCCATGTTCTGTGTTCTCCACACTTCAAAGTTCCTCTCTCATTACTCCCATTTGAACCGAACAAGACACTGTGCTGACTCGCCGCTCCAACTGGGCTTGTTTGCAGCCGTCCGCTGAGTCCAGATGGAACAAAACACAAAGCAAGCGATTTCAGCAGGGTCCTGACTTCACTTTGAGGATTCTTCCTGACTTCAAGAAAAACACTGAAACTGCAAATGGCTGCTAAAGTACCAAATGTTTGTAGAGCGAGTGCATTACAGATCTGTTGGATCAACCAATTAGGCCGGAAATAGAAAGTGAAAATCAGCTGCCCTACCGGTGCTAAACAGGAAGTTTGAACCAGTTCCCACCTGGAGCTGCCTGCAGCTTTCAGGTGGAGCTAACAACCACGGCTTGCTCAAACAAATTAAGTCCTATTTAAAGCCCTGTGACATGGCTGAGGTTGGTTGCACAGATGGAAATGAAAGCCGGGGAGACAGAGCACTGGGGATGTAAAATGGAGCATCTCTCAGGGGAACAAGAGAGAATATTCGCAAAGAACAAAAGAAACCTCAAAGAGATTTTCAAATAAAATTATAATCATTAGCAATGGAGAAAATGGCTGTTGATAATGAGAAAAGCATTTTCCTACAGAGTGTAAATGTCCCTCAGAAGCCCTGATTACTTATGAGAGACTGTGAAGGTTCTGACTGACGAGGCCAAACCAGGTTACCTGAGTATGAAATTGACAAAATCACATTTATACAAAATATACATTTGGATTTCTTGATATTTATGGTATTTGAAATTTCTTTTGCACAGCATCTGATGGGTGATGAAGTTCTGTTCCAACTTACCAGAAATGCATGACAGTATCTGTTTTGAGTTGTTGCAACCAATATGAACCCAGACTACTTTGCATTTGGTTCCTGACTTTAGAACAGCAATAAATGCCTACAATGTTGTAAAGTGAAGCTTTTTCTTGCAGGTAGGATTTTCTGGTGTAGAATAAAGTAAACAGCAAAGATTTGAAGATGTTGGGTTTTTTGGTGATCTTCCTGCAAACACAACTTAAGGTGTATAACAGTTCAGGGCTGTCATCGTCACATTGTCTAGTTTATAAATTCTCCAATTTTCAGTATCAAGTAAAGGTCGGGAATGTCGGCAGTCATCTTCTGTTTGAGCCATGTATCTGTTTAAAGTAGACAGTATAGAAAGATGCTGAGTTTTCTCTCCAGCTTTAGTGTCTGACAGAATTCAACACAAAACCTGGAGTGGATTTGGAGTTTTGAAGTTTGTGGCTGGTGAAGAAAAACGAACATGGATTCAAGTTGATATGCTATTTAAACAGTTGGGAGTTGATCAGAGAGTCAGGGATCAGAGCTCTTGTTCAATAAGCTGAAATCAGCTGATTGTATCAACTGTCTAATTTTTCAGAATCAGGTTAACCTGTAAAAAAAAAAAACCCAAACACAACCCCTTGTTCTACGCTTTCCTTCAGTCTTTCATATTTTTCTGTAGATGAACCTTGTTTGAATCTTCAATAATGAATAATTGAATCCCAATGTTTCTTAACGTTTCTTTTACAAACCGCAAAGCCTTTCTTACTGCAGGCATTTTTTTTGCCTCCCATTACATCACTCACTTCATTCTGACACAACACAACTATATTGTTATTTGTTAATTTTTATGCTTGGTATGCTTTGGTTTGTCTTAACATAATGCCAGCATTGTTACTATTTAAAACAATCACTTGGCTGCAGCGCACCACGGCTTCCTGTTCAGTTCACATACAGTTGGAATAATTTGGTGATAAACAGAGGGTGAAAAAAGCTGCAAATCAGACATTTAAAATCCCCCAGAGGCAGTTTGAACATTCCAACTGATAGAGAAGCTTGTTTACAGAAAGACAAACCCATAAGGGAGCCGTTGAAATTTCACTAATTAGTTATTGGCAAATATGATGAGGTTGTCTGTAGTGGCAATGATAATTAGTTGTTCTGAAGTCTTTTTCTCGGTGTTGGAAATGCATTTAAATCTCTATCATGGTGTAATATAAAAAATATCATGTTTATCAAAGTACAGAGATTTGTTTTCTTTAAAATATAAACTTCATAGTTTTGCAAGTTTACTCTTATTTTTGACCAACCGTTACAAAGGCAGATTCAAAAAGCTGCTGATCCATCCGTCCATCAGTTCAGATCGCAGCTTCTTTTAGTGTTTTCTGTGTGTTTTTAGTTTGACTCTCATTTTCGAGGAGGAAAATGAGCTTTTGGATCAGGTAGCTGAACCAAAAGCTCAAAGCCCGCCTGAACCAAGAGACCAAATCTCAGAGGAGTTGAAAAGTAGCAGGACTGAACAGCAGAGGGAGAAGCAGGAAGTTCAAAGTCTCCTTTTCCATCCATCATAACAGCACCATTTCTGTAACTCCGTCTCTCTGCTTGGGTTTCTAATCGTATGACCTGATTGGAGGAGATGCAGCAAAAGTAAATGAGGTGGATTAGCAGTTCTTGCCAACAATTGATGTTCTGGATGACATCATCCAGAACATGTTACAGTGGAAAATCATCTCTGCTGGCCAGATATTGACCGTCATACAGCAGTGATCTTCAGTCGGCATCACCCAACACAAACACTCTGGTTCTGTCTTTCACTGCTGAGTTTCCTGCAGGTTTGGTTTCATCCCACAGCCCATAAAGAACTTGTGTTGAATTGAGACTCTTTCTTCTCAGAGTTAGTATTTGGATTATTTGGTTGTTTGTCTCTTATGTCTCAGAGTTGGACCTGTTTTTGGACCAGTGACCGGTTCATGGTGCACCCGGCTCAATGACTGCTGGACATGGGCATCAGTCTGCTGATGCAGAAAACGAATGGATGGATGATGACTTTCTGTGCTGGGAACCTTTCTGTAAATATCAACTTTCTAAGATTTTGGAAATTATTAGACAACTTAATAAAAACATTTACATTAAAACTGTCATATTGGTCTGCTGCAGCTGCAGATTCTGGACAAACTTCAGGATTAAATTTGATCTTAAAAGTCTTGTGATTAGCATGTGTGACGACCCAGTGACTAAGACGACTCTGTGGAGGAACTTATCCTTATCTCCAGTTTTCAATCTGCAGGACCTGACTGTTAATTAGGACAGTTTAAGTTCCAAATCGCGCAGCAATTAGTGTCATTATATACAGAAAGTGAATTATGCAGAGTTCATCTTTAACCCCCCCTCTTTCAGTCACTACTGCTTTGCTTCACAAAAACACTGAGAGCTCATGACAGTGGGGGCTAAAGAGCACAGGAATGAAAGCTTTATGAAATGTGAAATTAACTGGTTGACATTTACAGGAAACATAGACGAGCTAGAGCATGTAGACGAAGTGTTCAGGTAGGAGAACTACCAAGTTTTATCTACAGGCAGTGATTCAAGATAAGATAATTCAACTATATTGTCATTGCACTGTCAAAAGCAATGAAATGTGGTGTGATTGGAGCCGGGAATCGAACCCGGGATGCCCTGCTGCCAGCTGGGAGCATTAACCTCTCGACTGTCGGCGCTCACCCCCGCGACCTGAGGCGTTCTTTCAAGAAAAAAGAGCAAATATGTGTTTATTTCTGAACATTTCATTTAATTTCTTCAGTGCTTTGTTGATTGAATTAACATCATGCCTATGCAAAAACACAAACAATGAAATGTTTTCTACAGTTGGACATAAATTCAAGCATTAATGGTAGCTGATGATTTCCTGGTAAAACAATTGAAAGCTGTTAAAACGAAACTTTGTGAGTCAATAACAGTCAGGATAAATGAGTCTGCTGTCATCAGCTGAGCAGTTGTGACCTGCAGCTGATTCTATGTTGTGAATAGTAAATGTGTTGAATTAATTGCAATTTTACACAAATTTGTCTGTTAGAGATATATGGCACTGTTTAATTTTGTTTTCCAGGAGTGGATCAGTATAAATATTTGTAGCATCTTCTATCCTGTCTTGGAAAGTGCTGCTGCTGCTGCCGCCGCCGCCGCCGCCGCAGCAGCACTTTCCAAGACAGGATAGAAGATGCTACAAATATTTATACTGATCCACTCCTGGA
>CAEFZY010055551.1:0-35218 GCA_903066815.1 Brachyrhaphis roseni | reverse complement strand
ACCAAATGTCAACATGTCCTGACACACATTAAATAAATGGAGGATAAAAAGAAGAAAACTGCTTGGTCCTTTGAGTAAAACCCTGTTGATTAAAGTCTGCATCAATTCATCCATCCCTTTTCAAGTGGGGAAGCTGCACAAATTAAAGAAGAACTTGACAGTCATTGTTAAGCAGAAACACAAAATCTAATTTAATCTTAAAACCATCTAGTTTTACTTTTGTGTCTTTCATATAGTGGAAAATGACAGCGAGAACATCTGCACTGCATGGTTCTGACCGTGTTAACCAAAGCTCCATGTTAATAGAAAAGTGTGTAACTGCTAGGATAAAGCTGTGAGGATGCAGTGGTACTTTATAAACCTTGTCAACACAGTGTTTAATTATCCATCCAACACAGAGTCATTTGCTTTTCCTTAACACCAAAGGCCTGCATGATGCCCTTTTCTGCACAGTTGCCTGGCAGCCAGGAGGTTTATCCCCTTCTGTGTGAAATTTGCATGTGTGTATCTGTGGGTTCTCTCTCATCGTCTAAGAACATGCATGTTGGGAGACTGTTTCGTAACCTAACCTTGTTTTAAACTTCAATAGCTAAATCCATAACATGTTGGCTGTGTTTTTAGCCTCCCTGATGCTGTTCATTCACTAAAGTTCTCTAACAAATCTTAGAGACCTTTTAGAACAAAGAGTAAAGTGACCTGAATGAAATGAATGACAGACTTAGTTTCTAATTCTAAGAAACAAAAACAAAAGATTAAGGAGTTTTATTTTTCTTCATAATTTTCCTACTAGAAATAAAAATCTGAAAAGTGAGTTTACTTTGATACCCTTGAATAAAATCCATTGCAACCAAATGTCTTCAGGAAGTGTCTAAAACAAATAGCATCCAACTGTGTGTAATTTAATCGCAGCAAATCTCAGTTTAAATCCAACTGTTCTCTGGATGCCTCGGGGAGAACCGTGAACAAACATAATGAAGACCAAGGAACAAAGCAGACAGTTCAGAGATAAAGTTGTGGAAAAGTTTAAAGTATAGTTAGGCTATAAAATGGCAGAGGGAGCTTTAAACAGAACATTATTTCATCATCATGAAATACCTTTGATCAAAGTATAATGAGTCAAAATGGCATAAACAAAGTAAATACATACCTATTTATGGACTGAGCTTGAACTGATGTTTAAATAAAGTAGTCTCTAGATGTGTAAGACTGATATGGACATATCCCAAAAAAACTGGCAACTCAACAGGATGCAAAACAGGGCACTGCTAAGTACTGACTCAGTGAATACATTTGCACGTTGTACTTTTCTTGGTCTGTATTTATCTTTATCTGTTGTATAATCAACTCTGACCAGCTTCCGTTTCTCTGGTGAAGAAAAGAATCCCTGCAGCCTAATGCTGTCATTTTTAAATTGTTTTTATTTAGAAGGGGGTGAATCTTAATATATTTGTAAAAATAGAGAAACAGCAACAACACACATTATGCACTACTTTGCCTGTCAGAAAAAATCCCCCAAAAATCTATTGAAGTTTTGTGGTTGGAAAGCTACCCAATCTGAAAGTCTAATAGTGTGAGTCTTACAAGGCTGTTTACTCTGGTGCTTCTCATTTTTGCTACAAAGTTTATTTAAAAAAAATAAATGGTTCAAAACCAACATCCATACAAATCAGTTATTTATTTTTACAACTAAAAGTCTCTAAATCTCCACTGAAAAAAGTTTATGGTCAACTTCCAAATTTTTCTTATGCTGTTACATTGACTTTTACAACTTAATGACTTGCCCCTTTCCAACCAGTTAGAGCCCTAACACCCAATTTCTAAAAACCATCTGCAGCAAAACGGAACCTGTAAATATTTAGCTGTGTCTGCAAGGGAAAGTTTATCAGCCTTTGTGGTATATTCTGGGAGTTTTCAGACAGGATGGCCATCCTGTGATAAGCCTTTCACATTCGGTGGTAGCCAGAAGGCTACTGAGGCTGCTGGAAACTCTAATCAGTCTCTGCCCACCTGCCTCCATCATGCTCTTTCAAGTGAGTAACTGATCCACTTCTGGACAGAAATCATATGTTTATTTCCCTTTCTTTCTCATTGCAAACTTCTGCTCGAAAATTGAATTGGATGCCCTGGGGTAGGATGGAAAATTGTGCAAAAA
Organism: Brachyrhaphis roseni; assembly: GCA_903066815.1. Taxonomy (NCBI): domain Eukaryota; kingdom Metazoa; phylum Chordata; class Actinopteri; order Cyprinodontiformes; family Poeciliidae; genus Brachyrhaphis; species Brachyrhaphis roseni. The sequence continues at coordinate 33,066 of CAEFZY010055551.1, read as the reverse complement.
TAACTTATTTTCCCTACACTCAACCTTTTGCTACCCTAATGAATGGCAAAATAAGATAACGGTGGGAGATGCTATTCCACATCAGCTAGCCATCCTTTCAATTTAGAGCTCATCAATTCATGTTTACAGTGTAAGTATCAATACTGGAAGATGGTGTGTGACTGCAAGAACATGAATCGCTCATGGAGAAAAAAATTACACTGTACTGTTATGCAAAACTTCTCCAGACATTAGATCAAACACATCAAATGCCATGAGACCTTGTCAGATTGTTTTTTGCACAGCATGGCAGCTCATTTTCACCCAGTGATCTAGTCAGATAAAAATGTATTATGTAAGAGCAGGAACATCATTGATTAAATCATAAATCCCCTCTTTACTGAACAGGGTAAATTTGGAGCCATAGTCCGGCAGCTTTAACATTGTCACATTTCACTGATGTGTCCCGGATAATTAGCATTTAATCAGCTGCAAATATTCTTAATTACAAGATTAATCTCTAACCAATTAGCCAACCTGCTAATGGTTTTACTCTACCATTGAAGTACGCTGAATTCTAATTAGGGAGTAAAAACCTTAATTTACCTAGAGGCCCATCTGATGGGTCATTACCAACCCACTTACTTTCTGTATAAACTGAAGGCAGCAAGCAGCACAGATCCCTTAGGAGAGCAGCTGTGGAAGCTTTATGGCCGACGTGTGAGGCATTTCCATGCATCACGGGACAATATTTCTACTTGCTGAAAATAACAGAGTCATACTGATGATGCACTAATGAATATATGACGTTCAGCGACACTGCAAGATCCGGAAACTAAAATATGCATTGGATTTGATCTCAGTTTAGTTCACTTACTGGGTGTTAAGTCTGATATTTGTTAATATAAAACTTAATGTGGCAAGCAAGAATGGGGTGCTAGTCAGTAATTTAAAATTTAATTCAATACAAGCACAAAGAGCATAAGCATTTTATCAGTCAGGAGTACTACACCTAATATCCATGTCACTTCTGACGCAACTGTTTCTGAAGTTGTAATTTGCCCCAAAAAAGTCTTGAATTATTAATCTTTTCCAAAAGCATTCATCCCAGTGTGATCACAGATTTTTTTTAATAAAGCTATTTATTTGAAATAAACAAAATAGCAACTAAGTGCAAGTCTCAAAGACTTCTTAGTGGATCTTACCTGCCCTGTACCTTGATGTCAGATATTGCGTAGAAGTATCTGGATAAATTGTTCTCATCCACCATGGTGGCCCCAGTAGCTGGCTTTAGTAGTCTAATCCTCAGATCTGTGATTGTGAAGAAATCTCTCAGGTTCTTAGTGGTATCCAGCTGACCGTATAGTGAAGCCATGTTGTGTAGCCGAGGTCCAGCAAATAGAGCGAAGCGGTCCTTTATCTCAAAACGCACGGTCTTGTCGTTCTTCCACACATAGCCTCGAGAGTATTCCTCAGTACAAATTATGTCCAGCAGGGTGCGCTGGGACAGGTCATTCACTGTCTTGGGTTCCATGGTGAAAGCATCCAGGCAATCAGTGGCGTAGAACTGGTAAGGGGTCCAGGTGCGACCGTAGTCGAGCGACTTCTCCAGGACCATCTGCTCCGGCCGGCCAGACTCAAAGGTGATAACGATGTCATCAGTTAGCTCAATCGTCTTGTTCCAGGACAGCGTAATGTTGACTTGCAGAGGCTTTGGGTATTTCTTCCATGATGTCGATTGCCAGAACGTTGTGGGATTTCGACCTTCGAAGTCAAACATCAACTCAGGAGGATGAGCCAGTTCCTCAGTAGCAGCATCGCATTCGTTGTTGCACATGTAAGGATTCTCCTGAACAAAAACACAATAAAAACAAAAGTAAGTGAATTGTTTATAATGTTTATTTGATAAGGACAGATACAAGAAACATAGATCAAGATAATCTAATCTCTGTAATCTCTGTCCCACAGAGACCTTTATCATTTTTTAACACAATAATTACATAAAGTGTTAAAATAATTTCCTCTGCTTTATGTTAGTGCTGAAACTGCTAAGTTTGACCTAAATGCAAGTTTTACAAAAGCTTTTTATTTTAATAAATGCAATGTTGGCAAAGTTTTGAGTTAAATTTATAGGGATTAACATTGAATTAAAAAATATTTTTGAAATCAGATAAGAAAATAATTGATTTTAATGAAATTGGAATCCATTACTTTATTGTCATGGGGATAATATTGATCCTGGGGGGTATAATGGGACATATATAGTTTGCTTTATTTATAATTTTTTTTTTTTTTTTTTAAAAAAGGAGTTGTTACCAAGTTTTAGAAGTATGAATGGCCATGTTTAAACGTCTTTGATGAGGAAAGTGGTGAGGAACTATGAACTGTTCATTCAGCTATCTGAAAAGAACATATGTGACCACTCAGCAAACTAATAAAAGATGGATCAAAATTGATCAGAACAGGAGTGAAAACAACCAAAACCCAAGGCTCACGTTCTAAAACTAAAGTTTTAACATGTCAATGTGGTAGTTTTAAAAAAAGAAAACACAGAGGAATATAAATTTTTGTAGCAACAGGAAAGAACACTAAAACATAGAATTACACAAAAGTAATTTAATTTTTTTTTTTAATTTAAACTCAAACTAAATATTGTTCACTGTTCCTTTGCCTTGATGGTTTACAACTCTGCTCCACACAATTTCTATTCCATTAAAGCCCATGTGCATGTCATAACCTAGCAATGTCATTTCTAAGGCTGCAGGAGATGGTGACCCTCTCATTGAGATGATACTGTGGATACCGTATTCCTGATGAGCACAATTCCAGCTCCGACCTGCCCCACAAATTGCCTGTGTAATTGATATTCTTGTGTGGTCTTTCAGCTGGGGTAGGAATGGAATCCCGATGAGTATTTCTTATGAAACACGCAAAGGGACATGCATTTTTCATGGGCCCGTGCTTGGTTTCCGCCATAGACATCCAGCGAGTTCGGGTGTTTGCGGGTAGAAAGAGCTGCGCTCTTGATGTGTTTGTGTTTGTTTGTGACAGGGATAGAGAGCTCTGAATGTGTTTGCCTATATGTGTGCACACAAGCAGTATGTGTGTGTGTGGGTGTGGACAGGGTAGCAAAGGAACGATGAAAGAGCGAGAACTGAATTGGGGGCAGAGAGCGCCAGGCTCCTTTCTAAAGACATTCCTCTCACCTTTTGGTCCATGAACAATGAGGTTAAGTACCAGGAAGATTCATATCAACTGTAACATGGTTCAATAATGAGCAATGATCTGGTACTCTACTCTGAAAATGATTTCAAGAGGAGAAAGGCCTCCCAAACTGTCAGATTGTTAAGAAATTATCTGATTCCTCTGTGCCCCGAAAAACATCACATCAAATTCCACCAAAATGTTTTAACCTTTAAAAAACAAAGTGACTAAATATCCACTTTAAAATAGTACTAAGAAGTATATATTCTAATTATAGCTAGTAGCCTGTAGTGTTTAAAAGTGGCTTATGACAGTTTGAAGATTTAATAAATGCTACAAACACATGCCCATAGTCACAATTCAAACCCTGAATATGAATATATATTTTAAAGAACATAATTCTGTATAAGAGGCTTGAAACTAGTGATTTAAGGAAAACACTTAGGAACAAAGCAGTTTGTTTTTTCTGCTGTCTGTCTGTCTGTCATAGGTGAGTTATTGCCTCCATCTCATGGCCCACGATGGCTTTAGGTCAGGCCCACCATTACATTTTTATCTGAAAAGACTAGTGGTTGCTTTTGTCTTCAAGTGAGTTGCAAAAATCTCTATTTCAGAAATAAAGAAAAGTATTTTAAGGTTTATCTTCCTCTGAGAAAATGGTATGAAGACTGTGTTTAGATACACATCTCCAGAGTCTTTTTCATTTCCTATGCTATGAAGCTTCAGCCTGAAGAGATATAGCTGTGCTATCAAGAAGGACAAGACTGCAAGATATTGGTTCAGCTGACTCAAAGGAGCATAACATGATCCAATTAGAAGGGTAATGAGGGTTATGCTGCTAAGACAGAATGTGAGAGTAAGAAAGAGTGGGAGGTAGTGTGAATGTAAACCTTTTTAAGGAGCATCTCAGTTGCTAAAAGTATTCTCCTTTCACGCCCACGCACTCCCCACACACATTCAACACTAACCCAAAGCTTAAAAGGCCACAGTGCAGCCTGAAACCAAAAACATAGAAAAAAAATGGAGATTTCGAAATAGAGAGTTAAGGGGTAATAGGGAGAATGGTGGCTGCCTGGTTTTGCCACAGGGACAATAAATTGTACTCAAGCTTTCAGTTTACTGACAATGTGTTGCTGAGGGTCATTATAGTCACTGCTTTAGGTCTGTTAGAGAAGTTGATGGTACAGAGGAGGAGGAAAAGATGGAGCTTGTGAGAAGTACTGATTTACCTGTTGTTATTCGAGAGCATGAATTTTCAGTTATCTCTTTTATTGGTTCTTTGGTTTGGTTTTGTGAACAGTGGGGTGGCTGCCTTCACATCAGCCGAGCAAGGACTCTTATTCACAGATGCTATGAAGAAGTGTGTGACAACAGCATCAGAGGATAATGGGTAAGCAATTTTCTAACAAAACAATGAGAAGAGCAGTAAATAGAAGCACTAAGCAGCAAAGTTTCACCAAACATATCACCATGTTTGGTGAATAAAGCAGCAGAAAGAAGTCACAAACTCTTGCAACATTTTCTTGTTGTGTACATCGACTTCAAACCTTTGGGGAAGCATGACATGTATGGTGCTTATTTGCTACTCCTGAACTGCAGCATACTGTTATGCCTTTATAGAGTCTAGTTAATGTGAAATGGGAGATTGAGAGAAATGTCAGCACCTTTTAGCAGATATCCTGTGGTGGTTATTTAACAACAAAAACAGTGCCCTATAAAGATCAATACCTTCCATGGTCATTTAAGACCAAGGCCTTCAGTGCTCTGCCAGGGGGCAGCTATTGAAAAACAATAAACCCTCTCAACTTGATCCTTTACCTGTGATCGTGGCTGTGGGAGAGGGGAAAAGTCAGTGGAGGATGTGAAAGAGGCAAGAATTTTGGACCAAAATGAAATATCGACCAGCTGAAAAATAGACTTGACCTTAAAAATAAAGATCTGACATGTATTGGAATGTTACTAAAGGGTTAGCTAAGCATTTCTTAAAACAAAGCAACATATTTATGACGTTATGTAACTATTATGAAATGAACATGCTGAAATATATATATAAAAAAACTGTCCTGCAAAGACATCCAATGTATTTTATTAGGATTTTATGGCATTCGCCACCAGATGGAAGACCAGATCAGATTAAAAATATCTTTTAAATATAACAAACAGCTTTTAAGTATGGCGTAATATTTTAATGTTAAATGTTGTGTTTTAATACAGTTTATTTCTCCATTTGTGACAGAAAACAACAGAAATTAATTCATTTAATCAAGGAATTTATAATCCCATGTTGATAAATGGTGACCAAAATAGATACTCAATAGTTGCCCACTGTAATAAAAAGTTAATAAAATTGCAATACTGTAACATTGATAAAGTAATAAAGTAACTGCGTCTGCATTTTTACATGGTAAGATTACATTTGCTAATGATAAAATAATCAAACTTTACCAGGAAATTTTTAGGTTTATATAAAACATAATTTTTTTTATACCTTTTTTGATTTCATTTTCACTGATTGGTTTTACATTTTTTAATTCCTCTCGTTTTTGACGAGACCTAATTCCTCCTTGGTTTCTAGTCAGTATGCTTCTTTTAATTTTGATCTATCTTTATTTTACCCACGCTCTAAAAGCCAATAAGGCTCATAGAAACACAATCCATTTTATACCCAGTAATATATCTCCTTGCAATTCACACCAATTGACATACAGATCATGCCACATTTTGTGAACCTCTTAATGGCCTGTGTCTTATTGGTATTAGTGACATCTACATTCCTCCCATGACTGCAGTGTCATAGAGCCCAGCTGGTTTTATCTAAGCAACATGATCCATCCAGGGTGTCTCCTTGGTGCAGAAGACCTGAGCAGTGAATCTGCAGCTGTTTGCAGCTAATGATGTCCTGATCTGCAGCCCATAAGGTCAATCCAATATCAGGGTTTGAACAAGGGGGCAGAGGCAGATACAGGAGCTGTGATTCTTAATGTCATTTACTAGAATGTAAAGCAATCTGGACACTCACCCATTCATATTGTCATGAAGGCTTTGTGGATGTTAAGTACCTGTCATGGTTGTCCTGAATGTAAAAGTATTACTTTTATTACGATTGAATCAGCTTACCCTACTAGTTTAGTACAAAAATCAGTGCAATATTCATCATGTATACTACATGTAATGTTCAGATCTTTACTCTACATTCATTGTATTCAGTGAAAGAGTAAATAGTATTTTACCCCCTTGCAGAATTCTTGTGTTTTTGTTTTTTATGACAGTTAAATGTTTTAGATAGTCAAACTAATCAGAATATCCAATGAATATCAAACAATAACTTTATTTATTAACCCAACTTGTGTGACAATATATTCCTCTCCTTGTTGAATCATGAATTACCTTTATCATTATTACTACCTTTATTATATCTATATATATATATATAGATATAGATATCTATCCATCCATTTTCTAACCCTAGTGGGGTTGGGAGGTGCTGGTGCCTACCTCCAGCTAACGTTCCGGGCGAGAGGCGGGGTACACCCTGGACAGGTTGCCAGTCTGTCGCAGGGCAACACAGAGACAAGCAGGACTTACAACCATGCACACACACACCCACACACACTCATACCTAAAGAGAATTTAGAGAAACCAATTAACCTAACAGTCATGTTTTTGGACTGTGGGAGAACACACTCATGCACAGGGAGAACATGCAAACTCTGTGCAGAAAGACTCTGGGCTGGGAATCGAACCCAGGACTTTCTTGCTGCAAGGCAACAGTGCTACTAACTGCGCCACTGTGCAGCCCTTATATTAGTGATGGGTCCTGCAACACCGATGCGTCGGCGCATGCGTCAAGCCCTTAGACAAAACCCCGTGTCGGTGCGCGCATTGCTTTCAGCAAGTCACGTGACCGATACAGGAACTGTTTTGAAATGACACTGGCGTGCCAAACTGTGTTTATAAGGAAGCAAATCCGTCAACGGGATGCATTTGCCAAAAGAATTTTTGATCTTTTACGGTACAGCGTCAACTATGGAGCAGCCTCAAGGCAAACGAAAGGTTTTGTAGTTTGGGACCATTTTGATCTTACATCAGAAAATAAGGTATTGGTTATCACTTTGTTGTTGTTTCATTCATTCAGTTTCTAGTTGATCTATCTGAATCCAAATTCAGCTGAAATTTGGATTAGTTTACTTTAATATTATGTTCTGCAGGTTAAGTGTTGCCTATGTTAAACAGGACTGTCTTATTTAAATAAATTCACCAATGCTGAGGCATTATAGGGCCAGGCATCAGAATGAAGTCACAGATACACCGAGGATAAACTCAGGTATACAGCCATTCTACAAATTATTCAATAATTTTTATAAATTATTTCATATAAATGTATTGTTTGCTTAATTTTTTTCTATAGCAGGAGAAGTTGTGTCAAAAAAGCTTAACAGACTACATTTGAAAATGTCGGAAAAACGTATTTTTTTTAATGAAAATTAGAGAGAAAAAAAGAGTCCATATATATATATTCTCTCTGCAGCCCATAGGTATCTTATTCTTCTGTGATTCCTCTGTGGCTGAAAGTAGTCATTCCCTCCAGACCAGAGGTGTTGCTAGATTAATCAGCCTATCATCTTGACCGGCCTTACACCTTCCAACCTGCCACATGACACCTGCCGACCTGTCACTGGCCTACACTCTATCTCAATCACACCTCTGGATGCTCGTCCTCATTCATGGGGTGGGCTGGCTGGAGAGGGAGGACATTTCACAAGTGGCTATTCAAGCAGCTGTTGGATTCAGTGTGTAGGGATTTGCCCTAGATAAACAAGACTAACAAGAAATTATGTTGAAATGAGGTAATTGGTCCAACTAAGTAATACTCTGAGTGTTTTCCTGTGGACACTCAGGGCCTTAAAAATACAGGAAAATCTTGCTATTTAGGTAGACATAGTTATTGCCATTGACTTAAGTCAACACGCTTTAACATACCTAAGTCCTACATGCTTTGCATAACACATATTACTCATTGTAATTAATATGTATTAATAGGTTAAACATAATTCTATTTAAATAGCACCAATTTGCTGTAATAAATGCTTCTGTCATAGGAAAGACTTGTTAAAGGCTAAAAAATATGTTATATGTAAGTTTAAATAACACAGACATTCACAGAATTATCATCTAGAGATTTGTACTTTTGCAGAAGGCAGAATATTTTTTTACTTTCTGCTGTTTTGTTACAGTTGAACTTGTGAGGTTTAAATACAGATATACATGCATTTGCTTCTCAGTGCTACTCTGTTACATATTCTTAGTACAGGATAGTGATTTGAAGTATCGTACCTGAATAGGACAAAATATACTGCATTCCAGATATTTCTGAAATGTCTTTCTCAGTGCCTCCAGTGAGACTGATCTGACACTAGGGCTGCATGGTGGTGAATTTGTTAGCACTGTTGCTTCACAGGAAAAAGATCAAGGAATTGCTGTCTTTGTAGAGCTTGTGGGTGTGGGTTTTCTCCAGGTACTCTGACTTTCACACGTCATTCAAAAGCATGCAGGATAGGTTAATTGGTCATTTTAAATTGCCCTTAGATATGAGTGTACACATCAGTCCACCCATTTTTTATACTTGCATGAATGTGTGGGGGGTTGGAACTGGTTATACTTGTATTATTTAAAGGGAGAAAAAATCAAGTAGATAAGATGATTTTCAGCTGGTAAATATAAGTCAATAAGAGTTGAAGGGAAGATTTATGAAGCTAAATAAGACACACATTGGAACACTGACCCTAAACATGCAGCCAAATCTACAATGGAAGGGTTTAAATTAAAAGCACAAACTCGAGTAATCTGTGTTTAGTACTGGCTCAAAGCTTGTTTCCTTAGGTGTGTTTCTTTCCTGTATGTAACCAGAAATAAACCTACTGTCCATCAAATCTGCTTTAACATATTTAGCAAAAATACACAAGCATCATAGGTTCTATGTTTATTATTGTGTGCGTGTCTTCTCTAATCCAAAATCAGTTGTGTGAGACAGCCCTCACATTGAGGCTTCTGCCTGTTGTGAGTTGATTTTTTTGTCTCACTGGTGACACATACTTGCTCAGTATTGATGCAATTGACTGGGTTTGATTTTATTTTATTGGCTTTTTTTTTTTTTGTGGCGCTAGTGGCTCGCATTTTTTGACAGTAGACTGACAGGAAAGAGGGCGAACAGAGGGGGGAAGACATGTGGCAAGGGTCGCCAGGCCCTGGAGTCGAACCCACGACGTCCACGTCGAGGACTAAGGCCTCCAAACGTGAGGCGTGCTAACCCCCTGCGCCACCACAACACGCCCCGACTGGGTTTGATTTGATAAAAAATAAAAAAAATTTTTTAAAAACTTGCATACAAAAATAAACTGAACTGTCTTACATTATGATGAGGACAAATTCACTTTAATCAAACTATTTGATTGTGTACTTGACTTTATTCAATGCAATAGAACAACACAAAGATGTGCATACAGACAAGAATCTGAAAAGGTTTTAATGACTATGTATTTAGCCCCCTTACAGCAATACCTGTAGAAAAATCAAGTGCAACCAAGCTCAAGGGGTATGCATGCTTCTGCAAGGCTAGATGATTTTATTTAATGTGCAATGATGATTGTTTTGAACATCTGCAACATAGTCAATAAGGGTTTCCAATCAGGCAGTAACGTGAACCTTCTGAGTAGTGCTGGGGTTAGGAGTTAGGAATGTGGAAAGTGATACGGTGAGTTTTGTCATCTAATAATTGAATTCAATTCCCATTATTTATATTGCCCTATTCACGACACATGTTGTTTCAATACTACTGTTTTGTTTAAATGGACATGAAGGCAGTTGGGTAAAAAAAAAGATATCGTCAGAAGTAAAAGATTTCTAAGAAGAATATATTCAGTTTGTCAACAGACTTTAAAAAGGGGGGAAAAAATGTCATATTTATTTGCTGCCATGCTAGAAAGCTGCCGCTATGAGTGCATTGGGTGACACTGAATAAAAATAAAATGAAAACAAATTCAGAAGGCAGCATTTTACCTGCATAATACAGGGTATAGAGGTGATTTCTGTAACCAGCTATTGAAGCTGATGTTTGATCAAAAAGAAAACACAAATTACTTCAAGCATTCACATTTCAATTTACTGCATGCCAAACACGCCGCCCTTTGGAACACAGCCCTCGCCAAAGCAGTCCCTTTGAGGGTTGCAGCACAGCCAGTCTGGCCTTTTGAAGTGCATCACTTGGCAGTTCAGCCGCACCAAGATGCAGGGCCATAGCCTTGATTTGGATTCACGGGGCGTCAGCAAACGAGAGGAAACACACTCCACATTAATTAACACCTGGCCTCATTATCTATCCCATGTGGCAGAACTCCACTGGGGTAAATTTAACACCGATTTATTAAGGAAGGTAGCACTGAGCTTTCATTAGTATATGCACTTAATTATGTGCATGAAATGTCTTTCTTGATTCTATAAGCCCTGAATCAAATATATTTTATATGTGTGCATTTGTTGTCACTGTGGGAATGTCACCTGTGTTTTCCTTCTTTATTTTTGTGAGAGTGAACCAACACAATTTGTGTGGGCTTTGCTGCATATGGGCTTAGACTTCCCTTTCTGTGAGCATCAAATAACAAATCTCATTATTATAACATTGCAAAAAAAAAAAAAAAAGTCAACATCTGGATGTGTAAAAGACTTAGCTGCTACCAAAACTTCACCAAGATTTTGAACAAGACAATTATTTTGTCAACTTCATCTCAGATTGAAAATGTAACTGATTTTCATCATTATGTAATGAGCTAAACCACATCTGATCTTCTAACAGCAGACATGCAGCCACTTACTCCAGGAGGGATTTTATAACACATCTTTTTACTGGTGTAAGAAAAACTTCAATTGTCTTCAGTCCGTTTCTTACCATTTTGTGAGGTTTGTTCCACATAATTCACTGGATAGATATTTATATAATGAATTATTAAATTTTTATGTGACTGTTAAGATATCCTGCACAGAAAACGTGCGATGTAGGTATCTGTGTTTAAAAGAAGGACATCTCTGATAGTTATGAGCATTTAATTCTGCTGAGTATACAGCTGTGCTGGATCATAAGTCTAAATGTCATTAGCGTCAACCTGGGCTAAAAACATGCAACGTTCAAATTCCATGCAGAAAAACCCTGAGCTGAAATTCAAATCTACGATCTTCCTGCTGCAAGGCAACAATGCCGGACAGACATTGAGGGTAACAGTGAAAGAGAGACTAATGAAGTCTATGATGCTGAATCTGTTCAATTCTGACACTGAAGAGGACAACTTTAGTGGTTTTACGGAGCTTAAGAAAGACGAAAATAGTGATCATTGACTTTTCCCGGTAGAGGTTGCATTAAAAAAGTATTTCCCATTTTTGACCATTTTTTTCTTAAACAATTCTGAAAAATCTAAAGGCTATTTTAATAGATTACAATTCACACAACTGCCCACTTGATGCAAATGTGCAAATATTTTCAACTGTTTGTACAGAGTGCATAGAAGAGGTGACTAAATTTCATCAATAAAGAAAATTCCCATCTCAGCTAAATGCCTCTTGCTATTCGGGAGCTAAAAGTTATGAACAGGATGATTTTGAGCATGGGATTTTCTTCCGTTGCCCCTCATTCTGAGAGTTATGACTTATTATTCAATTTGAGAAATGTTCCCTGATTTCCAAACTTTGGCTGAACTTGCATTTGTAATTTCAGTCTACAGTGCGACAGCCGAGTGAGGATTCAGCCTCCAGATCAACATCAAAACATTGAGACGTTTGACTACACACAAGCGGGTTTATGTCCATGTTCATAATTTAAGTGTGATCATTTAATTTCATTGCTTATATGGAAATACTGGGGCTACCGTCATTTGTAGAAAAAAAATTACCCAGACATTATAATAAAAAGTAGCTTACTCTCTCCTTACTCAGAAGCACACTGTAATTTTCACATCCTACATCCAAGGAGATACACCGATATTAAAGCATTATAAACAACATTATAAACACATACCTCATAGACATCATTATGTCTATGAAATATGTGTGAAGTATGTAACCACATTACTTAAAATGTGGTTCCTTTGTTCATATTTGGACAAAGATCAAATGTATTTTTAAACTTACCTACATATGAGACATATTAAGCAGTAGCCTATGAAAGTGACGCAGGCAGATAAAGTTTATGAGAAGACCGTCTCTAATATGTATCAACAAAAAAACAATTGATGCACAGAACAAGACAAATAGTAAGCTCCATTAACTGAAGTGCAAAGTCCATTTATTTCGGACCGTTTTTACAAAAATCTTTGTACTTGGTAACTAATATGTTTGCGCCAAGCTTAGTTTCTGATTGATTTTCTGAGTTTCATTATGATTTGGCCCTATAGTTTAAAACTAAATTAAAACTTAAGCATTATCCATCTGTCATCCCAGAATGCATTCAATCTAACGACACACTAAAGAGCAGCCTCTAAATCAATGCAATATCGATTGCGAGTTGTTAGTTTCATTTAAGCGCCTTCGAATCACACAGAAATGTTTCACTGGATCAGAGCGAATTGTCATTCAGCAGAAAATCAGAGGACACCCGCTCCGTTCTGAGCCGTTTGAGATGCAAGGGTCATCTCAAATAAATTGATAGGAACTGGGATGAAATTGAGAGAGTGAAAGAAAGAAAAGCATGAGAACGAAATTGCGGCATTGTTCGTCAAGGCGCCAGCTCACAGTGTGTCAACTCGTCCTCCATCTTTTCAATCTGCATAGTTATTAGTCTTTTTATTAATTTGAAATGCCAAAGTGAGGAATAAAGCATTGCTGAAATGTCACCCATTCACTGAGAATGATAAAATCACACCATCACCTCTTTTGGTAACGAACATTCTTCTTTAGCTGTGTTTTCATCCCAAGCTCTCTGGCTTCTCTCCCTTCTGAAACGCAGTCTCTTTCACTCTTTCTCAGAGATCAATATGGCCTGACAGCATGATGGCTGGGTTTCCTAAGGGTAGGTGGGTCGCAACAGTTGCCTGTCATCTTGCTACTATTTCTCTCTGTCAAGTCTTGCTCCTTTGACTTAGTGCATGAGTAGAGCAAAAACATAAAAAATATATTCCAAATCAGTCCAGATGTTTGACCTTTTCAAATGTAGAATTTTACAGTAAACATCAAATGTTAATATGCTTCATACCTGATGACTAGTTTTCTGTTTTATTATTGTAATGCATTGTGTGTTCTCTAATATATATTTTGCAAAATATCTCCAAATTTATTCCCTCATAAAAATGTCTCAGAAGCACGTCCAATCTATCTCTGCAGATAAAAAGAGACATTATGAATTCCAGGTCTACATATCTAAAACAACTAATCCAAACTCCTTCTAAATGGACTTTACAGACACAGATGGAGTTTAAACAGAGAAAACGGTTGGAAGTATTGCCGAGACAATGGCTATGAATGCAGAACCCTATACCCCCAAAATAGATTTCCACATAGATTTAGGTCTTTACTTTGCTTAGGCTGATCATTAATTGCTTTGAGTTAAATCATCAAAATAAAGTGGAAACATGCAAAAAGCTTGTTACCACTTAAAAAAGGGTTTGATTGCAATAATCCCAAAAAAGAATTTTCTTTTGATTATTGAAGAGGATATAAATAATTTTCAACATCCTGTTTCAACAAATAAAAACAGACACCTCATTCTTTCTGTTATCTAAATGCCCCATCTAACTCAGATTTGAAACAAACACATTGGTTAGATAAAGCTGATTTTTGATCTAAAAATACCAGGAGTATGAATATTTTTTAGATTAATGTTAAAGTTAAATCAAACAAACATATGTTTTTAGTAGAGCCCAATAGATTTGAAATATTTTATTTTCATTTGTAAAATGTAGAAAACATAGAAGTATATTTGTGTTTTTAATTGAACACACAAGATTTAGAAAACAATGTGTTGCAATTAAAGGTAATTTTACCATCAGAGGCCTGAAGCAGAAGAATTACGTTTACATTTTACAGTGAGAAAGCAACTTGTAAATCAAACAAAGAAGCATTTTGTAAAATTTACCTTAAAAATAAATCTATAAAGCACATACTAATAATGTGGTAATGCAAACAGATTCTCGGTGAGGAAACATGCATTTAAATGTTAATCTTTTTTTAAAAGGTCTTTACGTCGAAGCTCAAAGCCTATCCCTTTCTTTTATATCTCCATGCATAATTCATCTTTCTTTGTATTTACAACCATCCAAGAATTAACCTGTCACGGATCCCAGAAAAGAAATGTCGGCATATCTCTATCTGTCAACTGCTCACCTCATATAGAGCAACGAACCCCGACGTGTTCAAACAAGGCTTGGATATTATGCATCATCAGCTGACAGAAAACAAGAAAGTGGGAAATTAAAAAGCCAAGAGACAAAGAAGGTGGCATCAAGTGAAAGAATAAATGATGATTCTCCCCCCCCCATCCTGGAGCCAGGGGACATGTTGCATGTCATCTCGGTGTCTTGGTACGCAGTGGTGCGGTGATGATGTGCTGGGCAGGGCCAGTTCACAACAGAGTCAAGGGCACTAAGGTGACGGCGAGTTAAACGCTCCAACTGTTCCCTGTCTCCAAACAAATACATGGATGAGTGAATCTCCCAGCGAGGAGAAAAGGTGCAGGGATCAAAGAGGGGCAATGACAGTTCCGCATTTAACCTCTGACCTGTTTGACATTTCAGCAGCATGAGGTAAACACACAGGTCATCATATAGATGCTCAAACTGGCTTGAGGTAAAATCTGCGAAAGATTACAGTGCTCTGGAAAAATATTTATACCTGTTAAACTTTTCACACTTTGTCGTGTTACAATCTAAAAAACAAATAAATTTCATTCGTTTGCTTTTTTGTTGTTGTTGACCAAATTAGTGCATAACTGCTAAGTGAACGTAAAATAATGAAAGGTGTGCCAAATACAATTGCAAGTCCATTGACGTCTGTCTCTACCAACTTTAAGCATTCAAAGACCAAAATTTTTGCCCATTCTTCTTTGCAAAATAGCGTGAGATTTACGGAAGAGGATTAGGGCAACCGAAAAAAAGAAAAAAAAATAATTCTGACTTTAATCTCAGAATTCTTTAAAGTCAGAATTCTGAGATTAATTTCAGAATTCTGACTTTAAAGTCAGAATTTTATTTTTAATTTTTTTCGGTGGCCCTAATCCTCTTCCGTAGAGATCGCCTGAATAACATGTGAACATCAGCTTCCAATTAGATTTAGGTCTGGCCTTTGACTGAGCCAAGCCTAACACATCCTTCCGTTTAATCTGACCTTCTTCATTGTCAACCCAGAGCATGAAGCCATCACCAACATGTTTCAGGGATAGTGAGTTCAGGGTGATTTTGTCGTTGCAGTTTTTGTTTTCCTTCAAACATGGAAATTTGCACATAAGGCACAAAGTTTAATTTTAGTTTCATCTAAGCAGAGCACCTTCTTTAGCATGATTGCTGTGTTTTCTACATGGCTTTTCTTAAACTGCAAACAGAAGTTCTTATTGCTTCCATTTGCTACTCTCCTGAAAAAAAATTAAATTTGTAGAGAGCACCACTAATAGGTTGTAATAATTTTTTAATAACCTACCTATCTTAATATTTTACCTAGATACAGTTTCACTTTATCCCTGTCCTACCTGGTGTGTTCTTTGGTTTCCTTGGTGTCCTTTATTATTCTTCAAATAGCTATACAAGGTTTTATTTACTGCCTCTTGGGCTACAATTTTAAGATTTGTAAGAAGGCATATATATCAAAAGGGTAAAAGGTAAAATATAAAACAAATTGAACTTTTGGTTATGACGTAACCAAAGGATATTAATAATTTTGCAAGGCACTGCAAACTCTAAAAATTAAAGTAGTTTCATATATATATATATATATATTTATATATATATAAGGGGAAATGAATTAGCTGGGGAGCAATTTTCGACAGAACTATGGTTTCTAAACAAGAGAGCTTGATGAACGTGACCAATCCTTCCATTTATTATCATCTGAGCAAATTAGTCAACCCGTCTCCTGAAAATTATCTTCTTACGCAATAAAGAAGCAATAATAGTGCAGGTCTGGTTTGAGCTGGAAAGCCAATTTCTGTGTATTTCTTTCTTTTAAGCCCTGCTCTGATTCTCTCCGACAAGAATTTGTCATTGTTGCAAGTGTTTGGTATCTAAAAAGTTTTTTGGGTTTCAACTGCCGCACAACTGCGTCATAGCCAGAAATAGAAGTTCAAGGGAGATGCAGTCTTTGCTGCTGGGGTTTTCAAAGAAAATTTAAAATGGTTGACGTCTTCTAAAACTGAGAACATGATTGAAATTTTCTGAGACAAGTGTGATAAAATCAATCTAAAAGGAAAATGAAACCACTGTAACAATCTACAGTGTGCTCTACGGAGGTACACAAATCTTCAAAACCACAATCTGGTGCACTGGTGCAGTCAGAACCACCTGGAGCTTGGCAATGATGGTTGACCTCCAGAAAACACACCCCTCACTGCCTTCCTTAACCTTCCTCAACAACACTAGCTGCACTTCCACTGACCTGAAAATGGCACAAATTGAAATTCTGAAAATAAATTAGCATAATGGAAACACAACAATTAAAAAAACCAAAAAAAACATTTTTCAATAAAAAGTTTTTTTGCGCCACAATAAAATGGTATTTCAGCTGTATTGAAATTGGGTTTTTTTCACAAAACTTCAATGGAAACACCTATTTGCATCACCTTGCTTTGGACAGAAACATATGAAACAGCAATTTGTTTCCATAACAAAATGTAACTGGCAGAGCTCATACATAATATACATTCTGCAAATTTAGCATTTCTGTCAGCAACGCTTCCAACCATTTCCTATGGTTTATAATCTATCTGTGCCTCTAAAGTCTGGAAGATGCTAACATTAGTTGTTGTTGACATGTAAGACAAAGACTGAAAGTTCACAATGACTTGTGGTATTGTCAGAGATGAGTCGTCTGCACAGACGGCCAGTAATGTGTCGTCTCCAAGGAGCTTAGGGGAGCTCTCATTTCGCCTTTACATCTACAGATACAGCAGGAGATGTTGGAGTGAACTGGCAGCTACTTCTCTTCTCATCTATTCTCAAATAAGTGTGTAAAGTTGGAAAGAATTCTAGGAATTTATTTGGTTTCATCCAGAGTAGCTGCCATAAGTATGATTACTTATACAGCCTTAGGAATGTTTACACAGCTCCCTCAGTGACGTGAGTCAATGTGGCAGTGAGTTATGGAAAACACATGGGAGGATGATGCTTGACTTTCAGCTCTCATTCATTCATTCATTCATTCATTCATTCGGTCAATAAGTCTAGTTTCACAACTATAATGCAGGAAGGAACCAATGTGATAACTTCTTTGCCTATATGCATCCATGTGTGTCTAATTAGACTTTTGTTAATCATGACCATTTAAATATCTATTTTAATTACTTGTGACAAAATGATGATGAATAAAATGATGAATTACATTTAACAGAAAAGTTGAAAAGTGCTTAGAACACACAATTTATTGGGTACTTTTTAGTTAAGTTGTATTTTTGAGCTATGGACTGTATAGATCAGATGTGCAGCAGTGCAGATCAAGTAGCAGTGCTACTTTATGAAGGGGTTTACGGAGTTGAGGAGAACAAGTATTATAAACTGTGGCTGATGGCCTTCATCTGAAAAAGATGAGCAAATAAACAAATCAAATAGGTTTTCAAATGGAGTTTAACTGTCTTCGACCCTGCTCTCTTAGTGTTCATCTTAAGTTAGTACACAAAGTACCCTTAATGTATGGTTAGTGTTTTATGCAGTTTTTAGAACATTAGACTGTAAACTCTGTGCCTTGCAAAAAGTGCATCTCCGTTCACTCAGTATCCATAGTGTTACGAGGGAACATGTAATGTGGCTAATCATAGACTATGGTCCTTCAGCCAACTCTTCTCCTTCCAGACACGATTTGCGATCTTATGGGTTCTGTTTCTGCGCTGAACAACACGAGTCCCAAACTTCTAGTTTTATAGGTGCCAATGAAATAAAAAGCAACAAAAATCATCAGCCTTATGTTGAATTCAAAATAAAATCACTATGTATTCGCAACGTAGTGATGAGCAAAAAGAGCTTATTTGCATGCTTCTCTCATGTCTAACATTGGCCACTTTCCATTGGTGGTCCCTCATCCCAGAGGGGGCACCAGTGGATAAGGTCACTGGTGCCTGTCTGACTGTGTGCCAGCAAAGTATGCAAACAGATTAAACACACAACATCCATTTAAGCCAGTCCATAATGCTTTGTTCCTAATCATCCGATCAATGATCATTTCAAATCCATCCAAGCTGTAGAATTAGTCAATCTTGGCTTCTCTACATTCGATAGAATAAAAAATGTTCCTTGCATATCTTAGTTTCATATTTTCTGAATAGAGAATGTCACATTGTGTCCTTAATGTATGGTAATGAACGAATCATTTGAGTGACCAAACTGCTGCAAATCACCAACTGATTTGTTCATTTCTCAGTTCAGATGAGGTCAGCACGAGAGTGCCGGTCAAGTGGAAGTTTTGCGTTCTGAGAATGTATGAAAAGGAATGCTGCACATTGATGCATTTGCCTGACATTGTTGACACAAAACATAAAGTTTCTGAGTTGAAATTCTGGCCTTTCTCTGTAGACTTGGCTTGTCCTTGTTCATGCATGAATTCTTATCAGGTACTCAGGCTTTCAGCCAAAGTCCAAATTTATGTACTTATAATTAGACTAGTTGAAATAATACCGTTTTAGAGAAACATTTTAGTCATTTAGAAAATATTTCTGAGCACAATGTATTTTAGTTATGCATGCTATTATTTTATAATGCACTACTTAACTACTTAAAAATGTAAAACATCTAAAATTATGTTTTTTATGACTAAACAACCTCTAAGCAAATTATGTTGAAGATTCTGACTCTTACCCTGTCTTTCTCTGATGCATTAGTGAGATATATTTTTCATCTTGACCTATCACTTATTTTTGTTATTCTATGAAAATGCATTTCTTTCTTTTTCCATCCAAAAGTTATTTTATTTGAGATATTTTTATATTATAAAAAGGTCTGCAAACCTGAAGAGTCAGAAATACTGAAGAAATTACCAACAATTACCCACTAATCCTCAGCCAACCCAGAATAATAAGGAAAGCACACACAGAGACCTTCTCAAATAGTATTTTTGACACAAGCAATAAAATAACAAAAATCTGAATTCTTGCTGAATATTTTCACAATGTATTGCACAAACAGCTGATGCAATATCACGTAATTACCTTCTTGGGTTTTTTTTACTAAGTGATGCAACAGCTAAAGAGATTTTACCTTAATACACTTATATTGATTAGAATAACTGTTTTAACCAGTTGAAAATGTAATGCCTCGCAAAAGTATTCACACCCCTTGAACATTTTGGCATTTTGTCACATTACAACCACAACTTTTAATGTATTTAGGTGGGATTTTTGTGTGTGTAAAACTCCAAGTGGTGCCTGTTCTCAGCTTCCCTGAGCCATACTTTGTATACCCATCTTCCATTGAAAATACGGCTGTAAGGCGCTAAGCTTATGTTCATTTACTTATCATGACCATATGACATGGAATACAACAAAAACATCAAATAAGAACAAAAAATAGCAGCAGCAGAAAAGCTTGCAATGAAAACCCAGCACCACTAAGAGCAGCAAAGTCACTACAATATTTTAGCACATTTTCCTCAAGTCAAATAGAAGTACACAGAAAATAAAACTTCCACCTACTCTTCTTGGGTAAGTTTTCTGCTGCGTTCGACAGTTATTTTTTTTTTTAAAGCAGCCCTATACTTAGTTCAATTTGGTATCCTATTCTCTCAAGACTAACTTCCCTTCCCTCAAGAAAAGCATTCCCAGAGCATGATGCTGCATGTATATTATTTTACTTAGAGGTATCAGAGTAAAGGGGGGTAAATGCAAAGGCATGTCACATTATTCTGGATTGTATGTGCTAAAAATGCAAAAACCTTGTACCGTTTTCTTTCATCTTCACAGTTATGCGCTGTTTTTTGTTATTAAACTATCTGACTAATTAACTTACTGCACATACACAACAATACCTAAACAAAATAAATGAAACAATGTCATAATTGTAATCACCAAAAATTTGGAAAAAAGGGAAATAAAATTGTTCTAAAAGCATCCAGCTGGATGAGTAAAATTAGGAGGAAAAGGTCTTCATAAACTTGGCAACAGTATTCAGCTCTGTCTAGCTCATCCTGCTCCTTGTGTTGCGTTAATGTTGCACATTCAGATAAATTTACAGGGATGATGAAGGTTACACAGCTTGTTTTGACACAAGGCTCCAAAGAATATCACAAATGACTACACCAGACTAACTCCTTTTTCATCCTACGGTGGCATTAAATGTCTCAATGCCATCTGGTGCAGTGAAAATAAAAAATAAAAAACAAAGTTTCACTTTTAAGGAAGACCATCCTAATTGGTAAATGTTTACTTGCTGCAGCTCTCGGTGGGCAGGCACACAGCTTTTAATGAGTCACTAAAGCCTATGGGCTCTTTAAGCTTACTTTAAGTGTGTTTCCAAACAAACTCAACCCGGGGATGAACTGTTGATAATGGCTTATAAGGGCCGAAACACAGCACTGAGTGATCAAGCACACGCACAAGTACACGCCCCCTTTTCCTACTGTTGTGTGTGTTTTAGCAATTCTCACTTTGTAAAACCCATTTTCCAACAAATATTGCATTGTGAGGACCCATTATGGGGCAGAAAGCCCAGGCCCCTTAAAAAGAAATTCTATTTTTGGATTAGGGGTTGGATTTAGAACTGAAATGGGAATTGAGTTTAGGTTATGTGAAGGGTCAGGGCAGGAATGACTGAAAAATGAATGGAGGCCAATGTTGAGTCCTTGTGAAGTTAGAAAGATATACTGTATGTGTGTGTGTGCACAGTTTTGTTTGGTGTTAATGTGTGTCTTATAATATAATTCCATTCCCTGATGTTCCCTGTATGGTCTGGAAAACAACCATTGGTAAAGGACTTCTAAGTATCTAGAGAGTCCGACCTGTCGTTGGAAGTAACAAAATCACCTGCATTATCCTGAAAATGAATCTGAAAATTCAAAGACAGTACGCTCCAAATTGTGTAATATGTTGGTTCATCAAAGAGAAACCTCCAAGTTATGAAATATATTTATGTTTTTATGCTTATGTTTGCTTACTTATTGAAGTTATATGAAGGACTTCCTCTAAATTGGGATCACTTATGTTTGTCAGTATTTGCCAATTTATCTGAACTCATCTTTAATCTGTGTTTACGCATGCGGAAACGTGCATGTGTGCGCTCCGGCTGCACTTAGAACTTGTTTCCTATTGCTCACCGGGTCTATACACATTAATCTCTGCCTCAACGGCACCATATTGCCTCATAGGCTCCGCTCCCTATCCCTGACCCAATATGCTGTGTGATCCTGCCTACAGCCTCATTTGTCTCCATCAGGGGACAAGCGAGGTTACGACTCACCAAAGCGCAGTACGTCTCAGGCGGATCTCCACACGTGATGTTTGGGGGGTCGAGGGCCACTCGCAGGTACTTTGTCATGTCGGTGGCTTCTGGCTGACAAGCCATGTAGTCCCATGCCAGGCCCTCCTCTGTATAGATCTGGGACTTGCACACGTCATAGTGTCCCCAGGCTGCAGGGTAATGTTGCATAGCATGTGTCACACTGGTGCACACAGCCTGCAGGGTGAGTAATATAGGCCAAAACATTGCTGATCTTTTTCTTTGTGGCTTTTTTAGAATTCCTCTTCTAAGTTTTTTGTCTTTAAAGCTGCAACTGCCTCTTTGCTGTACCACAGGGAAGGTTCTAAATCACTTGAGGGTCTGAATGGTGCGACGAAGCATTTCGGAACAGTGGAAGCATCTTGAACTTGTGTGTGAGCAGATTCAGGCAACTATTAGCGTCCAGGTCGTTATTCTGGCTTTGATTGGCAGCACATCTGACTGGCTGATGAGATGTGCCAACAAGTGAGCTTTCTCAACAGTGCTGATCACTGATGAAAAGGTCAACAATCGGTCAGACGTGATGTTTAAAGAGGAGCAACACTTCTCATACGTCAGCAGATTTTGATCTTGATCGCCCGTCAATTGTGGTGTTTGCCTCTGACAGCATCCTAAAAGACAGGAGAAGAAAAAAAGACAGTTGGAAAATGTTAGCACACTAAAATACGACAAACATAAAACCCTCATTGCCTATAGGATAGTAAAACACAATGCAAGGTTCTTCTGTCTGTATGTAATGCTCAGTAATGACCATGTCGAAACCACTGCATACAATTTAAATTGAACTTGCTCCGTAAAGCATAATCTCCATAAGATTTTCATACAAAAAGCCTTATTTCCATGTGTCAAGTCCCTGAGTTTAAGTTATAGCTTTTTCTGACTCCTTCGACACCCTTTGTGCAGAGCAACATCTGTTTAAGCCCCTTTAGACGCATTTGGGATGCATTAAAGTAAAACAGTGAGACAGAAATGGTTTATTTGAAGTATTGTATGTTTCTCACAGCTTTCACAAGCCATCAGTCAGATGATGTAACTCATCAGGCAAAGGTGACTCGCAGCAGTCTTCGGAGACCTATATAATCTGAACATAAAGAGTGTATCAAGTAGAACAACTGCCTCTGAAATAGGAGATTTGGATTAGTGGAGTTATCCTCAGGGTCGTTTTGCTGGGATGAAAATAAATTCTATATATTTCGTGCCGAAAACATTCATAATTTCAGTATCTTATTTTTATACAGAGAAATTTAGGTGCAAATTTTATTTTCATTTGGAAAAAAATCTAATGTTAAAAAGTAACAGATTTCAACAAAGACACTAACTGTTGGCACACGAGACATCTATTTAAAAAGCTAAACTTGTCCATATCTAACGTTAGAACAAAAATTAACATGTTAAGCAATGCTGCTTGATGTTCCTGTCATTATGCCACGAAAGGACAGTAAGATGCTATGAAAATCTCTATCAAGGGCAAACACATAGCAACAAATAGATGCTATCTACATTCAATCTAGTTGTACAGAAAGCATCCCAGAAAAAATAAGAATTCTGTCCTACCTTTTGGTATTTGGTCAGATGAGACCAAGAGTAAGCATTTTTGGCAACAAAGACTCCAGGTTGGTTAGCATGAAGCAAAGAATGAAGATGCGGAAAAGTAGCTTATGACCTTCTGCCCACTGTAGTTGGGAATGTGTTAGACTACGAGTCTGTCAGACCTAAATCCTTAATGAAACGTGTGTGGTATGCTGGAAGAACGAAGCATCGGTGAGAACCCAAAACTCTGGATGATGTAGTGACATTGTGCATAGAACAATAATGAAAGCATCCCACTGTGCTCCAACTTTAATAAAAGACTAAGAGTGGTTTGCACAAGGAGATGGTAAAAAGTAGTAATAGCAGCAGTATCAATAATTATGTCACCAGAGAGTTTGTTAAAACAGTAATTCATCAGTTATCTTAGCCAACTGAATATATGTAATCTGATTAAAGGTTGGGTTGGAAAAACTAATAGATTTTAAGGCCAATTGCATATCTTTCCAGGGTGCCAACAAATGGGTCAGCAAAAAAATAAATAAATAATAAAAATAATAAAATAATAATAACTCAACATTTTCAACAATGTTACCATGACTACATGGTTAATATCTTTTAAGACACAAGTTGGATCAGTTACTTCTCTTTCTTACTGAAGATAGATAATCGTCATTGTAAAAAGTACAATAAAATGTAGGTTGTTGTAAATTACACAAAACACCTCACCTGTACCTGAGTAAAGTAAATCCTCACTGGATTATTTTTCCTAGATTTATACCGTTGATAGCAGATCCACTAACTCTGGGGTAATGAGATTTACTTTGTTCAAATAAAGCTTTCTGTCATTTGTCAACAAAGCCTCCCATTTACTGAGTCTTGTAGTTAAATGTAAGGACACAACTAAAGTACCTTGCAAACAAATTGACACCCTGGTACTTCCACATTTTGTCGCATTACAATCACACACATTTTTTACTAGGGTAGATCAAGGTATCAGCTTTACCCAGAGTGAAACTTCAGCTCGTATTTTCAAAACGGCTCATATTCCGTCCTTTTGAAAGGAGACCATCTGTGAGCATTCGTTTTCATGTATTGCCATGGATTCTCAATTGGATATATGCCTAGACTGACTGGGCCATTTAAAAAAGTTTCAGCCCACAGCATTCCATTATACCTTTAGACGATGTTTATGGCTTCCGTCCTGTGAAAAGACAAACTTCTGCCCTGGTCTCAAGCCTTTCACAGCATCTAAAATGTTTTCTTCCTGCTTTGCTGTGTTTTTAGCTCCATCTATCTTCCAATAGACTCTGTTTAGCTTTCTTGTCCCTGCTGAATAAAATAATCCTCCTAGCATAATAATGCCAGCCCGATTTATTGGCATGGTGTGCTTAGGGTGATGTGGACTCTTACTTTGTCACTCCACATATAAACATTTTGGCCACAAGGTTTAATTTTGGTTGCATTTGATCAGAGCACTGCCTGTCACATTTTCAAAGTCTTAACAGAACTGCTGTCTTTATACTGAGCATTACTTAAAAATGTGCAGAGCATTAATTGGGAGCATGAACCATGTTGAAGGATTTAATTTAAAAAAATGAAGAGGAAAAACTTACAACAACAACAAAACATGGAGACAAGGGGAATGCAGTGAGCCAGAATAGAATAAAAACCACAGGAATCCAGGAAATAAAGAATGGCACAGAAACTACAGGGATAACAAGGTATAACGGGAGGAACCAGGAAGGAAAGCGAGGAGCAGAAGTGTTTAAGTAATGGGAGAGTGAACATGGAACAATGGACCTGGGCTGATTGTCTAACTGATTGCAGGTGTGAGGGGAGAGAGCAAGAAAGTGGCACAGGAGGCAAGCGAGAGTATACAAGGCTCTAAGTCTAGGAAATGAATCTAACACTAAAGAATAACAAGACCTGAGAAGCATAATTAAACTAGATAAACAAGGAATAACTAGACACAAGAACCAAAGACACTGAACCAAAGTAAAAAAGAAACATGGTCGGTCTAATCAACGAAAAAGAACTACAGAACACAGAAAGTAACAAACCCATCTCAAACGTGAACTGTAATAAAGTATGTTTATTTGAGTTATGAACTAGTGACAGCTGACTAGACATGTTGATCCCTACAGGATTTAGGGTCGGCAGCCTCCATTCTAAAAAGGAGAAAATCAGCCATAAAAAGCAGAAAGAAAATGTATTTTAATATTGCTCCTGTCAAGCAAGAGGACACCCAACAAGAGGTCTGCTAGAAATTTGATAACACAGCTAGAACTCTGAGTGATGAATAAAGCTCCCCATGAAAGTTCCTTTCCTTTCCTTGTGCATTATTTTCAATGAATATAAATGTCAGTCTCTGATCATCGGAGATGCACCACAGGATTGGCCTCTTTCATTTTCAACACACAAATATCTCTTCGCACTTTATCAGGCTGCTTCATAATCCTACGCTGACGTTTACAGTGCTCCATGTCAAATTAGGTATCAGCTGTGTGTAGGGGTGGTCACTTATTTTATTTAATTAAAAAATATCATTTATGATTAATAAGAGGCAGCAGTTGGATTCACCATAAGAAGTTAAGAATGAATCTTTCCCACATTGAATATGACATCTTCACAAAACTACTATGAAGTAATGCACGGTTGTGAAAAAAAAGCCTCTAAAATGCAAAATATTTCCAATTTATCTTTAGCATCACCACTTTATCCTAGGCACACATTTCTGCAGGTATAGTGTAAAGACAGCACAACCTATTATAGCCTCTGTTCAGAGTTTGATATTACCAAATATCGTCTTATACTCATGTTTTCCCTTTTTCTCATATCTCTGCCTCGGTGACACTGCTCAAAATGCGGCGAGCAGCTCGGGAATGCCATAATTTCACCGTGAAAAAAATACGAGGTCAGATTCTATATTAAAAGTCATAAATATTTAAGCACCTCTCCATATGCAGGGAGAGGAAGAGCCACCTCACCTCTATCCCTCTCTCCATCTCTTTCACTTCACTTTTCCTTAAATCCCTGAAACACCCCCTTGTGTCTGCTTGCATCCCGTCCCCTGGGCAGCTCAAGCATAGCTGAGTGTTTTAAAAGTCAGCAGACGGCCTGTCGTGCCCCATGGCTCGTAATGGTTACGAACTCCCCCTGCTAGACTCTTAAAAATCATTACGGATGGGTTTCATTCATTTTATAGTCATCCTGCTTAAGTAAGGCTTTTGTCACCCGTCAACAATTGTGACTTTCTGATCTCAATGTGACTTCCGTATAGGGGTCACATCCCTAACTGGAAGTATCCACAAAAGTTTTAAAAAGCAAACAAACAAAATAAGCATCTTGATGAAACAGCCTGGTGCTTATTCTGTTGTTTATCTTTCAACAATTTTCCACCTGGTGAGGATTTTTGCTTGTACACGCGCAGACATACACACATGCATACATGCACGGACAAACACACACAATTCCTTCTCATTGTGTTTATTGATTGCATTGACTTCCAAGCAATCACTTCTGATCTGCTGCCAATTTAGGCAGACTGATGTTGTGCTTTGCTTTGCTCTGGCTGATGAGAGCAACAATAAATGGATAAATTCTCCCAACATCCTCAGAGCCAAAAGCCAGCCCCTCAATATGAGTCACAGTGGGATCCATTGGCAAGCAGAAACACGTCTGTGTGGGAACATGGCTTTTTTTTCCCTTTCCTTCTTCACAATCTCACTTCTCTCTAAGACCTCCATTCAAGATCTCATCCTTTTCTGTTTTAGTCACTTAACTGTTTTTCTCTGTGTGTCCCAAATGCAAGTCCGTGCACTCGAACAACCTGCACATAAAAACACTATTACTGCTCCACCTTTAACTTCACCAACAACACCAGCCACATTAGCTCACTTGTTATTTGCAGGGAGGGTTTTTTTTTCTCCCAGCACTTTTCTGCAGAAGAGCCACAATTTCACCGAGGGGACGTGAGTGATGTGGGGACAGTGTGGTAGTCCTGCAGCCACAGCCAGACAGCTTATATTTGAAATATTCTGCCATTTATAATTCAAAGTTCTTCTTCTGGTCATCTAACATGCAAAGAAGCACACAGCATATTAGCAACGGAGGGTGGGGGGGTAAGGGCATGTAAAACCCCTAAAGCTGTGTTTTTGCCATTTTTCCCTCAAGGTTCTGGGGCTGGAAAAGGAAGTTAGTGATTGACTATCCATAGTAATGCACGCAAACTATGCATAATATATAAAATAAATAAATAAATAAAACATGTTGCATTGAAGCTTGTATTTTTTGTTCCAAAAAGTTGATATTAGTATTCAAAATTGGCTTTGACAAAATTTGCATAGATAACTAAGCAATAAATACATGTTAAATTAAACACTACCTTCTATTTTATAGAAATATTTCATGTTGACATTAATTAACCGTTCCTTTTTAAAATTTATTTAAAAAAAACTCTGATGACCATTTACAATTAGAAAGGAATAAACAAACAAATACGTTTTACATTGAAACATGAATTGCCTGATCCTTTCCTATGTGCCAAAACTGTTTTAACCAAACTGGCAAGTTTTAGGGGTGACCATTGTTACCCTTTGTGGCGGCTCGTAGGTGACGCCACTGGTTGGCAAAAACAAACACTATAAAAATCCTTCACACATACAGTATATTTAAAACAGTGAGTGTGTTTTAAAGATAAGTCAATAAAAAGTGATTTTTATAGATGAGCCATTTACTCAAATTGATATGGATTTATCAACTGCTTGATTAATGGCTTGTTCTCGCACCTATCAGCTTTTTTAATGGTCCCAGCCAGATTTTCCGCAGAGGCGAAATACACATTTACACATTTGTGCAACAGGTTTTCAAGTAATATTTCTTTAATTAAATAACTGATGAGCTGGTGGCTATTACTAATACCAAATTAGGTTAGGAATGTCATTAGTCTTAACGGCTAGATCAATATGTCGTACAAATATCTGGCTTTTATTAAACTTTTGTCCTTTATAACGCTCATTCAGTATTATTTTCAGCTGCCGTATAACCTTTAAGCCTTTCAAAAAGCTCACTATAAAAGCAGAATCCCAATTAAAACTATACCATCTCCACAAAGCGACACTGTGAAAGCCACAACATGCAAAGGCGGCCAAAACAATACTCACATTTAATTGCGCTCCCGGGACGAGCTGATTGTTCAACAAGTTATTTACAGAATTTGCTTAATGGATTCTCATTCAGAGCTGAAAGCCTTTTCTATGGTGTCTTTTTTGCTCTAAAATGATGGCAAAATGATCTCGTGGCAAAAGAAAAGAAGTAACGTTGACGCATAACGCGTGAATTCACCCGGACACCCGCGACGTTTCTGTTTGCTCCAACTTTCCTTCAACTTTTCGGTGTCACTAACTAGGCGTATTTTCATCCGATCATTATATCGAAAAGTCCTCGCTCACTCAGGACTTTTCCGAACACCGACTGTGGTCCACTCAAGACTTTACGCAGCGTTGCTGCTTATTGGCGCTGTGTTCATCGGAATGGCGCACAGGAAAAAAATGACGCCGCTCCCTCAAGCAGCTACATCAGCTGAGGGGAATCACTTGTTAGTCCCCAGATTGATGGAAGTACATCCCGAAGCAGAGCGACTCTTGGGGGACAGGTTGCCAGATTTCTCAGCCCAGGCGACTTGCGAACAGAAGAGAGAGGAGAGAGATAAGCATATCTCTGAAATGGAGCCACAATGTCCAGTTTCACGTGAACGCTCCGCCGGGTCCTAAAGATAATAGCGACAGGCAGTTGAGACTAAACTCCTTTTCTTTCTCCAAAAGACTGTTGTGATTAGTTCACATTTCTGTGCAAAATGTGCGCGGAGTATTGCTCACATTTGATACTAAACTTTGTTTTATGTTTGCTCTTTTTCAAACTTACAAACGTAATTTAGTTATTTTTTTTTAAAATTATTATTATTATTAGCTTTTTATATTGATTAATGACTGTTTATTTATGGCTATTATTTCCTTTCTTTCTTTATATATTAAGTCTGTGGAGTACATAGGACTTAGAGGAAAACGCAGAGATGCATGTGTGATCATCACTAATGTTCATACTTATGCAGCGAAGTCCAACAGGAAGTCAGACAGCGAATGCGTTCTAGTACTATATGAACGTGAGCAGTGATAAGCCCACAATGCTTCACGGTGTTAAACTGCGTGTTATCCCGGTAAGAAAGTGAGTTTGGGTTATTTTTCCAAACATAAAAACAGAAACAGAGTAGAGCTATCCAAAAGAAAACGCGTGTCCTAACCCAGGCATTGGACGTGCAAGTTTCAAAAACGATCGGAGAGTGTGTTTAGAAATCAGAGAAGATTCCTTAGTCTAATTTAGGCTGGAGTCTGGTCTTTTGCATTCGCGCTCATAACCCTTTCAGGTCTCAAACACTCCTTGTTTTGTGTATAACGCCTTAAGACTCAATGCATTCCAGGACAAACAACAACAAGAAAAGGTCTTACCTTGCATGCGAGTGTATAGACATTCAAGCTGAACAAAACCCGATCAAGAGCGAGAGAGAGAGAGAGAGAGAGAAAAAATACTGTCCTGAATCTGTGGAGTAATTAATCGGTGGTTTTTTTTGGAAGCAGCGCTGAAAGAACAAGTAGGCGCGCCTGCCGGGCTCCCTTGGCACGGAGTCACAGATGTCACCCTCTCCCACTACAGGGTGCCGAACAGCGCGGCGAGCAGCCATGCTGACAGCTCGCTTTGAATACGCATTTTAATTGTGCCGTAATGCCAAACTGCTGCAGATTACCACACGATAAGAGCAGCCGCGCCCAGCTGAAGGTCATCACAGTCACTGAGCAAGATCCGTATCCCACTCTTTGGTGCTGCTGCACACATTTCCAAACTACACGAGTCCTTAGCAGAATAAGCAACTCTTTTTAGTTTTGTTAGACCTTTTTCTTTGTAGGTACTTTTATGCCTCAGATCTTCTTAATAAGGTGCTGCAGAATGCTTCAAAACAAAATCCACCAAGCTTTCGCTTCGAAAACAAAACGGTTTTTTAAGGTTTTTCAGCACCATGGACAGCTTCATGTAGCCCACAAGCGTTGTAGTTTGCGTTTGAGTGCATTTTTAAAAAAGTTTTTATTAATTCAGTTGAGTTTCAACAAACTTGTTAGCTGTTTTTGTATTTGTCTTTTCTATGTCTTATTTATATGTATTTTTTTAACTTTATTATGTATTGCTCTGTGTTTTCATAAATTACTTCACTGCTTCCTGCGATATTTAACCTCAGGCTTCATTGTTTTATAACACATATTTTTTATATTTGTTTTTTTTATTACTGTTGTGCTGCACTAAGACATGTTTTTTAAATGAATGTGACACACTTGACTTGAAGTCTTTACTGATTTTTTTACTTTTAAAACCTTACCTGCTTTTTAACCTCTGTCACCCAGGTGGAACTCAGTTCAGAGCTGCTGTTCTTCTTAATCAAAAGAAGCCGGTGGAGGTTGTCTCTGAGTCTGATTAACACGTTTCTCTGGGAGGAGTGGCCTGGGTAAATCCAGAATCCTTTGGTCTGTGGATGCCTTAAGATCCACTGGAATGACAGGAGTGTTTGGATAAAGAGAGGGATGTATCGGCCTCCACATGGACTAGTTAAAATCACGACGACATCTTCTGATCTCTTCAGAAGATAATTGGTGGATTTATCTACATCATAAGATCAGCTCCTGAATCACTGGGATAGATTTGATAGATCAATAAATAGATGGACAAGTTTCCATACAACCGTCACTAACATGGCATATAAGTTTGGGCTTAATATTAGTCATCTTTATCCATTTCAAAAAACTGTTTAATTGGTTGTTAGAGATCACTGACCTGTTGAACCGTCAGCTGTCTTCAAGTTTTTTCTGCTCCACACACAGTTTGCAATGCAAACCATTATAAGCATTATACCACTCTCACCATGCCTAATAGCTGGTACAGTGTTCCTGGATTTGAAGAGTTACCCTGACACCCTCAAACCTATTTAGTCTAATTTTTGTAAAATTCCTTAAATTCTTTCATTAAACATTCCACAAGTTCAACATTGAGATAGTGTAATGGACCCAAAGGCAGCCCAATTTGAAATCTGATGCCAAGGCCTAGAAGCCAGGTCCAACTTAAAATGACCATTTATTATTTCTGCTATAAAGAGAAGTCAAATGCCTTGCTTAAAAATTACAGATGAAATAAATTCATATTAGTCCATAAGATGCTTGTTCATTAAAATGACTGAAGATGCTTGGTGTATGATCATCCCACCCTGGAAAAAGAAATGTTCAAAAGCGTCTTTAAGTGGCCAAAATTAGCATGGCATAAATTGTTAATGATGACGACATGCAAACTTCTGACTGGGATTGCAGACAGACAGAATCTGCCTTAAATCCCACCAGGAATCCCTTCATAACTCCTCCACTCCATAACTCATCCACTGTTTTCAGCTGAACACAACAGTGGATGACAAGGATCCAGAGGTGGAGTCCGCCCTCTCACCCTCTGCATGTCCTTTCCCTCTGCGCCACAGAGAGCCCGGGGCTGACAGAGATGGAGGGTTTGCTGTTTCATTCCGCTCCCAGGGGTCTATTGATGGTTTCAAAGTGGAGTCCACCTGCCACAGCTTTAATCATCCGTGACCCCAGCTGCATGTTGGAAGACCAACGAACGGTGGCGGGGGTGGGATCATGCAGTGCCTTTCTTGGATGTGTGAGCAGTCAAGAAAAAGGAAACGAAGACAGACGTAAAGAGAAGATGAAGAAAGATTTGGTACCTGCAGAGTTAAGAATGAGTGTTTTGAGTTTCTATCTCCATACCCAGATGGATGTTTGAAATAGCACTGATTTAGATACCATGTATATTTGGATTTATTTTTTTCATGACTAATTTATTTCGTCTAAATGTATCATTAGTGTGTATTTAATTTCAACCAAAAGGTGGAGCACCGTGAATCAGCATGCAGGCATATCTCGTGGCTGCCAAATTAATTCAATTTATTCAAAAACCTTTCTTAAGGCCAAGGTTGTAATCATGGCTTGCAATTAGATGGGACATAAATATTAGATGACTTCACTTTGCAAGTCCCTATGAAAGGCAAGCCCAAGTATTTTTAAGCTGTTGTTGATTTCCATAAAGATATCAGGTGCTAGTGGCTATAATTAAAAAAGAGTTGACACACAGTAGTGCACAAAAGTCTCCAATCTTTAAATTGATCCATGATTAGTTGAACATGTTGGCCTAATTATGTTGTAATTTTCCTATTAAATGAAAACTGCTATTTGTGATACGTAAAAACTCATAATTACTTTTAAAAAAATTGTATCTTTCATTATACTTTTTAAACCATGGAGGTCACCATTTTTTCATCTGCGCAGTGCATGCTGGGTTTAAATCTACAGAGCAAACACAAAAACTGATGAAGGATCTGGCAGGTAGTCGTTGCCCCTTGAACAGTCATTTTACTTTAGTTCCTAGAATTGAGTAGATAGGACCACTAGGGGGCGTCTATTCCTAGAATTGAGTAGATAGCACCACTAGGGGGCGTCTATTCTCTCTTTTTTTGTTGTTATCCACCGAGTAAGAAATCGCCCCATGTTGTTTTTTGGGAAGTGAGAAAGAAAGGCGATGAGAAGTTACAGAGCGGCGCAACTTCTGTTACATT
>CAEFZY010055548.1:0-16880 GCA_903066815.1 Brachyrhaphis roseni | reverse complement strand
TATATATATATATATATATATATATATATCAAGATGCTGAATTTGTATTCAGCGTCTTGAATACAAGACGCTGAATACAAATACACTGCACATATTCACATTTTGGTATATAAAATGTAAAAATAAACAGCAAAATATGTATCACTCTCCTTCCACGATTATCCAAATCCTACTAATATAAATCACATATTAGGTATATTGTGTCTTTCTATTTGAAGGTTTTTACATAATTTAAGTATAGATTTAACATACAATAATGTTAAATTGAAATGTGTGTGTTACTCCTCCAGCACTGAGTAACGCTGTTTGTTGGTGTTCTGTTTTAAACAATGACTTTAATCAGCTGATTTACAGAGTTTTAATTCAACTCTGAAATTAATGTCCTACGTTGATTACTGCTTAATCTAACCTAACTACACACCCCGCTCACACACACACACACACACCCCCACACCTCCTCACTTTCTTAATTTCCTGCTTCGTTCCGACCTCGTCTTCATTTTGCAGGAGTTTCAGCAGGAGTCTCTTCTCCATCTTGTCTTTTGTTCTCCTTCTCTTCATTGTGTCTCTCTCTCTCTCTCTCTCTCTCCACCTTTGCCTCTTCTCTCCGTTTGTCTTTAGGTTCCCTCCCTCGTGTCCTTCTCCCTCTTCATAAATGAAGGGACCCATCTGGTGGCAGTAATTTTCTAATCAGGCTGGCGGTTTGATTAATTTGCAAACAGCATTGGCGAAGAGAAATCACGCGTCACTTTATCAGTCCTGAGTGCGAGGATATTTAAGTGATACTTTAAAAATGGAAAGGTTAAACTACTTAAAGAGTCACTTCTGATAAATTAATGCAGGCTCTCCGTCTTTGGCCGCCGTCCCACTTCTCACTATACCAGTTTACCTTCGAGTCGACATGCTCATAAAGCCATTTTTCTAGAGGAAGTCATTGTGTGCGACTGTTCTCCTCCCACTGCTTGGTTTTGAGCCATGACTCCTGGAAGTGCAGGTCCCACCAGCTGACCTCGCATTTAATGCAGCTTCAGTCAAAAAACCCAGAATGAATACAAAAAGTTTTCCACTTTCAATTATTGGCATTTGATTAGTGTAAAGAATTTTTCATAAAAATGTTTGGCCCTTTTTATTGGCTGCAACAATTTGTCATTTATTTTAAATCAACATACATTATTTTCCTTAAAATAAGACATCTAATATTGTTTGAAGCATTTTTAAAATTTCTGTTCAATAGGTAATAGATTTGAAAGTACATATAGTGTGTTTTTTATATATTTATGTATAATTTAATAATTTTTGATACATTTCAAAGTATTTAAAATCATTTTTGTAAGAATTACTTTAAAAAAAAAATCAGGTCGCAACCAAATATTGATGCAAAAAAAATTCCCAATGCTTGGACTCCCTGATGTGCAACTAACATCAAAATATTGTACCAATCACTGATTCAAATTTTCTTGGATATTTCAGCAGCTCACAATTAACAATTATTAGTACAATATGATTTATTAGAAAGCTTTTGTACATAAAATCATGGCAAAGTGTTTTATTTTTAGACATATTTTCATTAAAATGAACATTTCCAGTGTCTATAATGTTAATTTGCTAGGATGGTTTTACTATGTTATATTGTTGAGACTGGAGCAACTAAACATATTTTAATCTAACTATCTAATAGAACAAATGCGATAAACTATAGTTACACATGTCTTGTAATTAATTTTTTAAAAATTATATTAAGCAAAAAAGGTTTTTTCACTTTAACATGAGATGTGGGTTTGCATCTGTTTCATCTTTGGTCAAACGTCTTCATACAGAGGAGTAACTGGGGTGAGTTGAGCACCATGTTATTGTTAGTTTAAAATGCTGTGGTTGGTTTATGTTTTTATATAAAGTGTTTCAGTTATTTTTACCTTTTGAAGACTGAGATTCAAACTGACTGAGATCAGACTCATCGCTGGTTTAATCTAATTCCCAACATACCACCACATCTACCTGCATTATACATACAGTGTAATACATTTTTGAGGGCGGTGAGAGTTCATCTTGAAGACGCTGAGTTCAAATCAGTCTGTCAGTAATCATGTCCTTGGAGTAGACCCTTCGCCCGCCTCGTCTGCTAGTACCGGAGCATGGCAGCCTCGATTCTGTCGGACTACAACCGACCAGCATCAGTGTCTGACTGACTAAATGTAGCGTCAAGAACTTTCTTGTCCTCTGGACTTAATAAAACGCTTTACAAGTACGAGCCATTTACCATTTACCGCGTGTGTGTGTGACTGACAAGTTTTGTGCACACGCACTTCAGGGTTGTGTGTGTACCTGTGTGTTTTGCTGATGCACAATGATGCTGTTTGTTGTTACTGCGCAGCTTAGGAAGGTAATATAGCCTGTGGACAGCCTTGAGATGGTGATGCACTCACAGACAGCCTCCGCTATACAGTATGTAACAAATATGTCAGCATTAATCTGAGGCTTCACAGTCACACTCACAAATTACAATAACAATGTAAGCATGCACACACACACATACACCCTGTGCTGTTGTGTGGCGTTCAGAGTGAGTTAGTTTCTGAAAGAGCCTCGAGGAAAATGAGTACACAATTAATCTGATGGAGTGTCAGCTGCAGAATTTCTCAAACTGAGGAAGTGTGCAGTCATCTTGCCCCAGAATGCATTAACCAGTGATGGGATAGCTCTCTGCCAAACTGCCACCAGCTTCAAAAACACACTTTTTAACAAAGGACTTTCACTTTCCTCGCTCAGGAACCAGCAGAGCCATCTACTTACGCAACATATTGCACAAGAGCAAGTCAACTGTTTTTTCTCATAAATTAGAAAGAGAACAAAGCAGATAGGATCTGTAGAGAAATATTTACTGCTGGAGCCAAGCCTTCTGTTCAACTATCTTCTTTTTTCATTATTCTGAAAATGTATTGGGAGGGGAGTTTTAGGTTAGGCCAACACGAAATACTGCCCAACTGCATAAAAGTGAAAAGTGGAAGTTGTTTACAAAGGTTTTCACAAAAACAAAAAAAACATATAAAAACTTGGTGTCAATTCCCCGAGGCAACTGCATTCAGTAAAGAAGTTGAGATTCCAACATGGCGACGCCCTTAGACTTTGGTCACTAAACCTTTTACAAACATCATTGTAAGCTTTTCTTTCCATAATCACACGCCACTCTCCATTTGTTCAGTTGATAATTACATGTAGCAACTGCAACTATCATTGATGTTAGAGGCACTCTTACATGTGCTCCATGTAAAATAATGTTTCCACCACATCTTCAAAACTGTTGATGCGAGCAGCGGCCATATTGAACTGTGAAGTCGAAGGTAGCCGAAGTTGCGCCCAGGAAATTTGACTCGTTGATTTATCCGACGAGGAAGTCAGAATTTCCCAGTTCTGACCAAACTTCTTTACTTCTGGAGCCGAAGCCTCACTATTCCTTTTGTCTTGACCATTGTGTTCTGCGTCAATGCGACGGATCAACGCTCAAATGCCTTGTCATCATTCTTCTAAAACCGTTTACTGCTTTCCTCATGATCCCTTTTCTTTTGGTTTCAAACTTTTTATCCTTTGTTTTCACATCAGATTTAGAAATGAATATAAATTTTTAAAGTCTGGTGAAACAAGTAAGGTATATGCTCTATGCCACGTCCTGGTTTTAGAAGCTAACCCAGTATACCAGATCAAACCTGTACAACGTTGCAGTAAACCAGTCCAAGTTGTGTTGCTTTCTTGAGGCTTTCTTGCATTTTTGCCCTTTTATTTAATTCAATATTTTTGACAGATTTATCCAGTGAATTGACAGTGAATAGATAAAGTCAATGATTGAACATATGTTCACCTTCTTTCTATTGATGCCCTAAAACATAATAATGTGGAGCCATTTACCACCAGAAGCCAAATGATTTTTTTTTTTTTTTCAATCAAGTCTACATGTGTGCAGTCAACCCCCAAAAAATCCATTTAGGTTTCAGGCCAACATAATGAAAAATAGCAGAGGGGTGAATTTTGTCTTTCGAGGCAAGACAGCAATCAGACTGAAACAAGTTCTTTAGGCTCCGGGTTGGGTGATCAAACTAATAAAGTTAAACTTCAGAGGTGTTACCCGATAGCAGAGCTGGGGATGTTTTACTCCCTTTATAGAACATGTGTCTTTGCTGCCCTGCTTTCCTTCAGAGTTTTGGCTAAAATCACTTTTTTACTGCTGTGCCTCTGCTTGAGGAGAAACTTTCTGATGTAATTTGAAACTGTACAACATTTTTCAAGATTTTAGACCTCCAAAGCTCTTTCTCTTGTTTCATGAAAGAGTTTTGCAAAACAAATGAAACCTGGAATGACCTCCAACAAGATTTGAGAGGATTCAAGCCTTTAAGCTGCTGTCCTGCTGTTTATCTTGCTCTACAGTGGATCCCTGGTACTCACAGGGCGTAGAAACCACAATATAGAATAGCTAATCCGACTAACCCTCCTAAAAACGCTTTTAGCTTCCTATTCTAATAGTTCAAACTCCAAGTATACCATAATATGCATTAATACAAATGTCAGAAGCAAATGTCTACAGCCTTCCATATCTTCGCTCTTTGGGGTACAGCCAATCAACACGAAGAGAAATGAATGGAGCTCATTGATTGGCTGTTGTAACACTGTTCTGTCCTCACAAGACATGAAGTTGACTGAATGAGTGACAGACAGTCTAAGGAAAAATAGCATGTTGTTATTTGTATGGATTACTGGGGCAGTATTATATGTTTTCCAGTCACATAGTGCCATTTTAGAACACAATCGAGTAACTGTTACCTACGGTTGTTATAAAAATGCTATATCAAAAATGACTCAAATGTAATTTGACTTCATAATTGAACACGTTGTAATAAGAACGTTTTTCCCAGCATCACACTGAGAAGTAGCTCATATAAACAGCTCAGCAAATGTGCAGTTCTACGGGGGGTTTGCGGTGGGAAGGGCTGCTCTGTGAGGCGGAAGATCGGTTGGAAACTGCAGCTCTGAGGAGGAGCTTTGTCCTCGAAGGCGGAGCTAGGTCCACCCAGCTGCTACAGAAAAATACACGAAAGAACCAAAGGTATGTTTTTAATGACGGAATATCATCATAACATGACGTAAAAATTTTAATTTTACATAATACTGCCCATTTAAACATAAAGTCAATTTGTTTTTTGGCCATAACAACATGTTAACTCTTTTTTATTTATTTTTTTCTTTTACTCTCACTGCCAGAGCAGCATTAATACGATGAAGGAACACTTTGTGTTCCAAACATCCTGGCCAGAGAACGCTGCGTTTCCTTTGGCTATGAGAGGTTATCACTGATTCCTCTATTAAAACTGATGCATATGAGCGGATTAGAAAAAGTGCTGGCCTGTAAAACGAGTGTGGTGGAGCGTGAGACGAAGAGTGATGGCGGCCGCATCCTCAAATGACAGTGGCTTGTGACGGCGGCGTACAGGGAGTGGTAAGTTGTTTACTGCCGGTAACGGCAGACTTTATTTTAAAGTTTTGCCCCCTGAATGTGCAGCGCTGCTCCGCTGCAGAGCCACTGCAGAGACGTCTGACTCTCTGCCTCCCTATTATAGAAATCTTTCCCAGCACCTGCAGACAAAATTGAATTAGTGTTGATGCTTCGGCTGTGTTATTTCATTCTGTATGTTTTGCTTATGTAACTTGTTTTCCTATGCATGACAGTTTGCTATCAGCAGAGCATTTTAGCATGATAAAACCTGGGTGTTTTTTTTTTTTTTTGGGGGGGTTCCAAGGACAGCTGTGATACAATATGCTATAAAAGTCTTCTGTTCCACATTGTGAAAGTTACATAAGTTCTATATAAATCCTCAGAAGTTGTCTCTCAATATCCTGAGGCCTGGATCTACCCTTTCATCTCGGAGCAGTTCTTCTGTTTTGACAGATTGCAAGAGCTGAAGGCTCAAACCTCCAGCTTAAATTAGTTTCCTCTGACATCTAAGAAGAGGAGAGGAAGAGGGAGCGAGTCTCTGAGTGAGGAAGAGAAAAGGGTGGATAGGCACAGATGGAGGAAAACCTGAGCTATATGTTTTGTTTTTTTTTTCTGCTGCATGCAAATATGGGGAAAGGGGAACAGCAGAATAAAAGTTCAAATGTAATGTGCTTAATGACAGGAGAATAAAAGATATGTGGGCAGCTGGGAGCCAAATGAGATAAAGAGAAATATGTGGTGATGGGAAAAAAAAAGGTGAAGAATGGGTTGTTTGATTAAAAAGTAGAAATTTCCTAAAGTGGTAATCTAATGGCAAAAAAGAAATAGAAGAAAATTCTTGAGGCATGCATCCACCAGCCACTTTATTAGGTACACTTGTTCATTTGCTTGTCCACACAAGCTGTGTTTCTATTTACTTTTTTTTTATGTCCATTTTTAGGATTCGCGTTAGATAAGGTTGACGGGAACAGAAAAATTTTAAATAAATTTCTCATGTTAGCAAAAAAAAAAAGTTTTTACACTCACTTGAGGTGATTTTTGACTTTTCTGAAAAAGAGTTATCACTCTAAAGGGGAGATGGAAACATATTTGTTGAACAACCTCTAATGTAGCAAACTTCCCTACTCCACTGGTGGTCTGTGCCTTACCAGAGGCACAAACCTCATAAAAATGTTCAAGTTCAGACTGGAGGTCAAGCTGTTGACGTAGTTGGGCTTCAGCCATAAAAGACCACACAGCTTATAACAGGAAATGGAGAGCAGGATTTAGACACTTTAGACACGATTAGTATATTTAAAAAATGTTTATTAGTCTTATGAACTTGAATCTTAGCTTTAACTCTGAGGTTGGGGGTCATAATTTGGTCCCCCTTCCTTTGAGACAATGATTCAGGCTGATCATGTTGGGTTTATTGTGTGGGGAAGATTTTCCTTACGAAGGTGTTGCAAACATTTACTAAAGACTTTTCTCTTGTTGACATGAACACATCATGTGCTTGAAACCGGTACAATGTGAAGAAGAGATAAAGACTTTTCTCTTGTTGACATGAACACATCATGTGCTTGAAACCGGTACAATGTGAAGAAGAGATAAACAGAAAACCAATCCAGCACATTAAAAATCTGACATGTAGATGAAATAAAAATGCATTATTATATTATACATTATATGCATATCATCTAGTGGTGGCAAAAGCAACAAAAACACTAGTATGCTCTGGACTTAAAATGGAGTACATGCACACATATTCATGACATACTTTGATTAAATTAATAAATGTAATTCCAGAACTGAAAAATTAACTTTATACCAGACGAGTCTCTCTAACCTGAGAATGTGAACCTGCACTGAGTTGATTCTGTGCCTTCAAATCATTTTAACAATGATCCTGTAGAAGATTCATAACTTATAACTTATAAGTCTGAAACAGGAACAGGTCTGAAAACACAGTCTGTGTGCTACACTCAGAGAGATTCATTTGATGCATCAAAGAGTGATGTCATCACTGCTGATGTCATTGTTACCAGTAGAACTAAACATTCTAATGGTGGATTCACATCAAACACGTTTTGAGTGTCAGGTGAGTCTGGTTTATATTCAAAGTCTATGTGGAGTGTTGGATGCGCTACATGTGTCAAACGCTCCAAACGGTTCAAATCGCGCCGCGCTAGATGCTCGACGCGCCGCAATGGCCCTCGACGCACCTCCACATAGACTGAATGCAAACCAGACGCGCCTGACGCTCAAAACACATTTAGTATTAATGCACCATTATATGTCCAGTGTCACATTAGGTCAGTGCTTCTCAATTCCAGTCCTCAGGCCCCCCTTGCTCTGCATGTTTTAGATGTGTCTCTATTTCAGAACAGCTGATCCAAATGATTGCATGACCTCTTCTGCAGTCATCAAGTTCTGCAGGAGCCTGTTAATCACCCACAGATTCAATCAGGTGTGTGGCAGAAAGGGAACAACTAAAACATGCAGAGCAGGAGGATCTGAGGACCAGAACTGAGAAACACTGTATTATGTCAATCATATTAGGACCAAAGCCCTAATATGATGGACTCATTGCTTTGGGTCAGGGGTAACGTTTAGAGGTAAGATGCAAATTTTAAGGTCAGGGTTAGGAATAGACTAGTATTGGTTAGGTTTAGGAAAAATGTCTGGGTTGGCAAAATCACAGCTACTAAAATGAAGGGAAATCAATGCAAAGTTCTAATATGGGTTGAAATAGTTTTGACAAACCTGTATAGCATTTTGTTTTTAAATCATCATAAACAATGATGATATATTGTTAGGTTGCTTTTCTGCCAATTGTACAGCTGTACTTCACTAGTAGTCAGAACCAAATATTTGCCTTTTGGTTCTGATTGGTTGTTTCTGAACAGTAGTAGAAGCAGAGGACTTTTCACAGATTCTCTGTTTCATATTTTACTGTCAGACACTTTTAGCAAATATTCATCCATCCATCATCTAACACATTTATCCTTGCACACACACATTCACACCTTAGGACAATTTAGAGAGATCAATTAATCATTTAATTTATGAGAAATTTTACCTGTTTCAGGTTTTATATAGGAAAGTTTTAATAATGTTTCTTATGCTGTTTTGAACTCTGAAACTGATCTTGTGTTTTCTCCATTAATTTTGGAGTCAGGAATTGTATTTGTGTTGAGGCCTGTGTCTGTTTTTATTTTCTAAATTTGTGTAAAGCCTCAAATTTCAGAATAATTCCCAGTTTTAGGAAAACCTGGGTTTGGACAGTGACCTAGATTAGTTCCACCTAGGTGTTGGTCGGCGTAAAGGCCGAGCCGGGCAAAGTTTGGCCTTCATGTTGGCATTGGCCTTCAAGCCAATGCCAACATGAAGGCCCTCCATGCAACCAGTAGAGGTTGGTTGCATGGATGTCTGTCTTTCCTTGGACCTCAATGTTTGTGTGGAGGTTTGGCTTTGTGTGGACTCCTCTGTTTGCAACCTGGCTGTGGGTCGGTGCAAAGGCTGAGCCAGGCTATGCATGGAGACCCCTGGTTGATTCAAGGTCTGTCTTTGCTTGTACTCCCCTGTGTGTAGGGATCCTTCTGTTTGCAGGGGGGGCTCTGGTTGGGTGGAGACTCTAGGATGGTTATTTTCCAGAGCAAGTTTCAACTGCACCTTCAGGTCTGCAACCTGACCCTGCAGAGATTTCACCGTTTCCTCCTGTGCTTTGAATATGGAAGCTTGCTCAGAGTGACTTTTGAGCTGCTCCTCATATTTAAGTCTCAGTCTGTACTCTTCAACCATTACTTCTATTAGACCTTTGTTGTGGGAGGCGTATTTTTCAGCCTCCCTCTTGAAGTAATCCAGCTGTTGAAGAATGCTCTTGTCGACTGTAACTTTGGAAGAGCAAGAAACCTTTGACACGTCTTTAATCTCTGGCACGTTTCTTCCATGTTCACATTTGACTTGCAGGTGATGTTCTTTTTCTAACATTTTTTGCAGTTTTTGAATCTCCTCCTGCTGCAATTTGACTTCAGCCTGATATGCAATCCTTCTGTCTCTTTCCTCATGGAGATCAAAAATCTTACCTTGCAATTCTTTTTTAAGATCGTCTACCTGCCTTGTGAGATCGATGACGTGTTGGCTTGTCTCTTCCACGACTTCCACTGAGGAGGTCATCTTGGAGCCAGCAGAGGGAGTTGTTTCCTGCTCCACTTCCAATGATGTTGGACTCTCCAAGTCGCTGGAAGGACTTGATTCCCCCTGGATCTCTGTCGATTCATCTTCCGGCTCAATGGGGCTGTCAATGTCATCTTCAAAACAAAGGACAGCGTTGTAGTCGACTTGGATGTTGAGGTCCACCATGTCGACCCATGAAAGCTTAGCTGGAAAAGCTTCATGTTCACAAGCAATCTGTTGTTGCTTCATGTCTATATCTGGTAAATTCTTGCTTCTCTGAAA
Organism: Brachyrhaphis roseni; assembly: GCA_903066815.1. Taxonomy (NCBI): domain Eukaryota; kingdom Metazoa; phylum Chordata; class Actinopteri; order Cyprinodontiformes; family Poeciliidae; genus Brachyrhaphis; species Brachyrhaphis roseni. The sequence continues at coordinate 6,961 of CAEFZY010055548.1, read as the reverse complement.
GGCGTGTAATATCTGGAATCGATATCCCGCTTACTTTCCAACGTGCTCTGAAGAGTGATCTGTCGCGATAGAACTGTGGAACAGGTCTGAGAAAACTCTGTCTGTGAGCTACATTCAAGAGAGAGATTCCTTTGTGGTGTCATAGACTGATGACATCACTGCTGATGTTATTGACACCATTGGAACTGAACATTCTATCCACCTTAATCCTGGGAGGCTTACTGGGGAAATGATTATGGGTCTTACCTCTGGAAGTAGCAGTATTTCAGCAGTATAGACTATCATGAATAGTCTATATTCATGATAGAAGTTACATCTCTCTTTTCAGTTATTGTAGAATAGTTAGTAAAACTTGTTTATGGACAGAGCATCTGCTATCATAGAGCTGTTCAGTACAGAGGATTGTAATTATGAGATTAATCACGGGGAGCGATAGGAACACAGAGTTAGGTTTTGTAACGCAATTTCAAAATAAAAGCCTAAATATTCCTCTCAGTGTAGTGCACCGCCTTAGATAGTAAAGGCTAATGTTAGCCTTTACTATCTTTTTCTCTCAGGTTATTGCACTGCCCTGCTGTGCAAGACAGTGAATTAACATTAGCACAAACATTAGCATTTCACTGATCCCAAAGGGAAATTAACCAAATTAAATTTGATGAAATCTCACTTCAGTGTACAATTTCCTATGGCTAACCATTAGCCTCTATTTGTCAGTGGTTTGTATTCTGTCACTCTGTCAACATTTCTGTTTTCTACTTTGCACCCAAAAGGCTATTTCAAAATAAAAACCTCAAAGTACATGAAGGGTTCCTTACTTTAAACTCACTATTTTAGCTTTGAGTGTCTTTGCCAGACAAGTTCACAGATGACATCTACTAACCAACTTCCTTCTCGGTTGGGTTTTCGTCAGACATGTTCTCTGAATGTGCAGATTGTGCCTTTAATGTCAGTATCGGTGCCCTCATTAAGCGTTAAAATCTGAAATGAGTAAACAGAAACTAGCTTGTGGCCATCTACAGTTTGTACCTTCATTAATCAAAGCGAGAGTAATTTCAGACAGTTCTTAATGTCAGACTTAAGGCCAAAAGCACACTCTGCAAGAACAGGGAAAATGAGTCCTTTTACTAACTTTGTTCTTCCTTGAACATGAACAAAGTTATTCTATACTTCACAAGAACTAATGTGAAGAACTTCCAGGAGGAGGACGACCACTGTGGCACAACCACGTCATATTTGTCCAACAGCCTTCAAGATATATGTGCTGCCAAGGTCATATAACAAGAACAAGCTAAAACTAAAATGAGAGAGAACAAATTCCTCTGTACTTGTGAACAATGTTCTGACCTTTAATATCAAACATTTCTATCTGGCAAAGACTCTCCTTGACTCATTTTGTGTGGAAAATTACTAAGTAAGAAACAGACCTAAAAACTGGAACAGTGTTCTCATATCATGAACCTTCAAGCAGACCTGCCATATTTTACTGACTTGTCCATCCATCCATCTATTTGTTCCTACTGGTAACATCAAACCTTACTTGATCAACCTTCAGCTGAACTTTAACTGATTTTGGTCATGTGGCTCATGTTTGATTCATTAGAATATTGTTTTAGTTTCCACTCCCAAGCATTTGGGATTATTCTAGCTAAACAACCTTTCTAATAGGTTGTTGTGCTAAACCTAAATAATAACTCATAAATATTTGTCAAGCTAATGCTAAAGCAGAACACATTATTTAGAGGAAGCTAATGCTAAAGTGTTAACTTCAATCACTAGTAGATTTTACTGCCATGCGTTGTAGGTATAATAATGATTGTTCTGTGCTGCAATCAATTAATATATTCGTAAAAAATAATTTAGGGGAACTCTCTGGTGCTGAATGAAAATTAAATCTGTGCCTTAGTGGATATGTACTTACCAATAGTTACCTGTATGACAGCAGAATGAGTGAGGGTGAGAGATGTTAGACTATACTGCCAATACGTTTGACTCAAGTATTCCTGATGTGGGTGATACACACTTTGGTGTCAAGAATCTTAAGCAGAACTGGCCATACTGGTCTGATACCTGTAACAGAAGAGTAGTGAAGCGATAACCTGGTACATGAGGTGATCCAAGAGACAGAGCTATGATGTGGTTGTGGTTGAGTATGGTACAGGTACAGACACAGAAAAAGATATCTGAGATTCAAAGCATGTCTGGTGAGTAGGAAGAGTGCAGAAGCATCAGAAATACTTTTACAGGAGGTCGTCCAAATTATACAAGGCAACAAAAGCCAATTTTATGCTCTCCCAGCTCCTTGACAGATAATATAATAAGAAACTCGGCTCCTTACCTGTGTGTCAGTTTACCCCAGCCAGAGCAAAAGCAAATCAGAATGGCCATGCTTCTCCCATTTATCAGTCCCAGAGGAGAAAAAGAACAAGTGTTAGCAAATTCATCAAGGAGTGCACCTGCAGCGTAATCGGTTTCTACTGTACACAACAGAGACGCTAAATCACCTGCAGGCAGCTGACCGTCTGGTGAAGGAAGAGAAGAGGATTATTCCACAGTGTAAGATGTTTAGATTTATACAAAACCCTAATCCAGGCAGCTTTTTCTTATTTTGGGAAACATCAGCAAGAGCTACTGACAGACTCTCAACACCCAATGACAGCCAACGCTGATCACTGGCAGTTTCTATCAGGTAAATGCATTTTCCTTTCTTGCATTGCTGGATGATGACAGTGATAGTAATCCGTAACATCATAATCACTAAGCTGAGTGTTTGCATATGTATCCGTTTTAATTATGCGCCATGAAATATAAATATGAAATTGGGATGGATGCAGTGCATTGTCAGACTTTGGTGAACTTACTGGAATCTTCTGGGTTTATGAGTAAATTTAATAGTTCACAGTAATTTGGAAAAGGCCTTGTGTCCCTGATTTTCCTTCTCTAATATCTTTGCCGATCTCTATCTACTGGGGTGACTGTGGATCAGTGGGTAGAGTAGTTGTCTTACAATCAGAAAGTATTGGGTTAATTTCCAGTCATGTGGGAATTAATCCCTTAACCCCAGAGCACTTAACCTCCAAGTTGTCCACCATCTGGTGTGTTAGTGAGCGTGGTTGGGTGATAGTGGATAAAGTGTAAAGGTCATAAAGTGGTTAGTATGACAAAAAAAAAAAGTGGCATTTTATTTCAGTGCATTTATCATTTACACCATGTTGACAAAGGCAACATTCACACCAGCCCTGCTCAGCCTGCTTTAATTGAAATCCAGTTCCTTTGCTTAGAAAGTCTGATTGGTTTGATGATGTGTGGATGTGTAATCAATCTCTGATCCAGACCAACTAACTGAACTCTGGTCTGCCAACAAACCTTGGTCTCAGTTCTGTTGAAGTGAACTCTGGTGTGGTTCGAATGCACAGCAAGCGAACCGGAGACGATGGTGACCAAAGCCTGGAGATTCCTACTCCATGATATGGCAACCCTACAGAGGCAGGTTCCAAAAAGACAACAATGCCTGAAAACTCCAGAACAGCAAACCATTAAATCTTCATTGTCTTTTTTTTTTTTACCATTTCCGTATCCTGAATGAGGAATGAAGGCAGACAGTACAGAGTTTTCACATCTTATGCAAAGTTAACCAGACCACTGTTGCATTTTACACCCTTTGACAACTGAAATATACTCCAGGTGAAACGCTCTAAATAGTGAGCAACTCTTACATCAGACCATAAATCAGCCCCATAACTTGGTTCGACAGAATCACAAACTGGAGAAAACAGCAACTTCTTTTAATATTCAAAATAATCTATGGCAGCCACAGGGGACCGGAACTGATTGGAAAGGATTATGTTATCAAGTAAATATGTGCAGACTGTTCCAAGTGAGAGCAGAGCGATTAAAAGCTTGTTTCCTTTTCTCAGTATTATGCTAAGGATTTTCTCTTAAGGATATTAGCTCATTGCTTGGATAAGATGTTTGTTACTGATGTCTGAATATTCAGCAGTCGATGCGTAAAGGGTAGAACCTCTGGCAAATAATGAAAGCAGATAGATAGCTAGACAGACAGACAGACAGACAGACAGACAGACAGATAGATAGATAGATGGTAAATGAACAAGACGTTTTGATTAGTAGCTCATGAAATTCAATTTCTTTTAATGGCGCTCCACGTGACTCATGCTTGGTCCTGTACTTTAAATTTAAATTTCACTCTGCGAATCAAAGCACACATCTTCAGCAAATGCAAATGTATCTGTGAGGGGAAAAAAGGTGAATATATTTTTATTTGGTGTGTGTACATTTCTGGTTTGCTGTTTTAAAATGAGGAAGCAGTTGGTGAATTGTCCTAACAGTAAAGACACCGACGGTCACCTGTGTGCCTGAATCTTTGATTTGACTAACAGTTTATATCTGGTTGAAGTCAATTTGAATTTGTTTCTAAGTTGGTCAGCCCATATCTGATCTGTATCAGTAGATAAATATATTTGCTCAGGTTTCTGTTCACTTTCATTGTCCACTTTATTTCCCATTCATTGTGAATATTACTACCATTCCATGCAGTAAAACTGTATTTTCACTTTTTAATTCTCTTTTTAATAAACCGAGGCCTTACTAAAACTTCTAATCTCAACTTCTTTTTATTTTTTTTTACTTTAAAGCTCAGCAGAACTCAAGCGACCTGCAAAATGAAAAATGAATGAACCTGCATGTGGATATTTATGCTTTCACATCTAATTAACCTTGAAAGTAGTGACTTCCTTCCTATTAATAAGTGCATAGATCACAATGACTTTTCAAACATTGCCAAATCTCCTTTTTTTCCCCCCCACTTATTTTTATGAAACCTTCATCAAATTGCTACTTGCTCTGACACTTTTACCGTTCTGTGACTCTCGTCGCTTATCCCCCATAAATCTTGCCACTCTCTCTGCTAAATGACCGCATAAAGAGGTTAATTAGCATATGTTAAAGCGGTCCATCTGCTCTGTTGGAGCATTATCACCAGAGGATGTTGAACAGGAAAGGTGTCCCAAGACACCCCATATGTCCTTGATGGCCAAGTAAAGCATTCCAGCTGCTGAAAACACCAAACCGTTCTACCACAAGCTCTGGGAATGCAAGTTAGGATTTATTTATCTATTTTTTTTTACTCCCCATTGGAGCACAGAGATGATACACCGTCAGACCTCAGAGCTAAAGAAGTCGGAATAAAGGGAGCCATACGAGGGTCTATTGTCATTTATTATTAAAACACCGGGGAAAAGGGAGTCATTAATTAGTGAGCAAATTTTTCTAGAACCCTCCAGAGTATCACAGTCGGGTGGTCCAAGAGGAAAATTGAATTAAATTAGAAAAGCTGTGCAACGGTGGCTTTTTGTGTGGGGGATTTGTCTAATTAAAAGACACACAGAAGAATTCCGACGCACACAGCAGAAGTTAAACTTGAACTTCTTTACTTAGTCAATTAGAGCTCACAAACATTTTTAGGTGATAAAGCACTTTGATGCTTTTTTATATGGTTGAATTTTATTGGCAAAAGGAAACTTTGTACTGAGTCGGGTTCTGGTTCTGCTGAAATTTGTAATTTAAATTAGTTGAGTGAAAACATCGGGAATATTCACATTTTTCTCTAAAGCGTTTTTGTGCATTGTGACAGACATTTTATTCTCAAGTCAGGCTGAAATTTAAGAACATTTTCAAATTCTATCCAGTCTCAGTCATTACAATTATTGTTTTACTACTTTACAAACATTCTGAGTTGACCTTTGACTCGTTTTACGTCGATCCCGGAAGGTTTTGAGTCAATCTCGGCATTAGGTGGCAAACTGACCGCCGCCTGGACGCTGAGACCAGCTGACTCTGAGTCCTCCTCTGACTCGCTTATCAAAACGTTCATAACTTTATTAAAGAACAACAATAAAAATCAACAAAACGTGTCAAATTAATGACCCAACCAAAATAATAATCTCTGTAATTATTACAACAATGTGTTGTGTAGTTCTGTGCGTTTTGGTTCCATTACCAAAATAACTAGCAGACCAGGAGTTTAAAATGAACTAATCAACCACTGCTGTGTTCAGGGAAGCACTTGTTAATAATCGCAAAATAGATATCAAGTCTGAAAACCTAATGTCGTAACGGACTGAATGTTATGTTTTTTAAAGTAATACATCATTCACAACAAACATCAAACACGGTAAATATGTTTCATTAAGTATTTAACAAACAATAATTATCTACCGCGCTAATTATGTGAAATTAAATAAATTGTCTAATATTAAAAAAAACTTGTCTGGGCAAATTGTTTGTGCTCAGAGTCTGAGAGGCTTTTCCTCTATCAAACTATTTTTTGCCTCTTATTTAGTGGAAATATTGATGCTGATGAGATTTTCTCCAAAGTGATAACCTTTTTCAATCTTTATGTTGAAAATTAGGCTCCAAGATTCACAAATGAAATTGAAATAAAATCCAGTCCAACATCTGGTTTGAGGCGATTCCTCTGGAACCTGTTGCAGGAAAAATATCCCAACCTCAGAAGATTTGGCTTTAACTTAGCAGAGCTCTGTGGTTCCTCAGTATGAGAGTCAGGGTGAGGAGGCGCCATGTCAGGAAGATGAAGTGGAAGCTGCAGGATCTTCAGAACAAACAGGTCATGATGCTATTGGCCTTCTGATTATCTCTCTGTCTGGACACAGGACCAATATAACCAGTTTAAAAGATAAAATCAATGGTTATATGCCAGACATGAAAAACTGGGATGCACTCTATGCCATGATGTTCAGAATTTAGGTCTCATGGCATCTCGCGGTGTCAACAGTGCAGCCAGTGGGCTGAGGGGAATACAGCTCCATTTTGTAGCAATTCAAGAGCTATCCAGCTTTTACTGTTTCGCAAAAAAAATAATCAGCACAGAAACTTCAAAAGCATACAAAGAAGCAATATATATGTATATATATATATATATATA
>CAEFZY010055541.1:0-36564 GCA_903066815.1 Brachyrhaphis roseni | reverse complement strand
TGAATCACCTTCCTTCCACCAAAGACTGGGCCGTGAGCAGAAAGCAAAGAAGGTTACTAAGATTCCCCCTGGTTGGTCGATATCATCTGAATTATTCGGATCAGAATATAACTTTTGGGTTCTCTGCTCGCCTCTGTAGAAATAAAACATAAATCAAATGATTTAAAAATACTTCTAGCTGACGGGAGTCCAAGAAGATGCAAAAAATAAAACCACCAGCATTTATCTTATCGGTATCAATCCAGCTTGTAGTTTAGCTTGGAGTTCCTAGTTATTGACAAACACAAATTGTTTTGATAAAAGTCCTCAGTTTTGTTCACTGTAGTTTTAATTCATCAGATATGTTGAGTAAGATGCTTGCCATTATTGTATTTTGTTGTTGGCACTACTTTGTGAAGCGGAAGGTTACGCGCTTATAAAAGCAATAAAGGTGGAGCCTCGTTGTTCTCTGAGCAGGGCAGTGTGGCTACTTGTTAAATTGATAATGATGTCTCCTGTCTCCTATGTATTTCCTAAGTAAGTTAATACTTTTGTAAAGATGTATTCACAAATTCACAAGGTACAGATGATGACAAAGAGTCCAGAGATTCCCGTGGGAATAATAGGAGATCCGCTGCAGAAGAACCAACAAGATATCCAAAATCTGACCTTGTTTCCTCCAGTGCTGGCGTTTAGCATAAGCTTAAACCACCAGGGGGCGCTGTGGTCAGTCCACTGCTCTCCAACATGTTTATCCCTGCATAAGCTGCGCCTTTTTACGACGGCGTGTTGGTGTAATTGTAGGTAGAAAAAAAGAGTAAATTTCCTCCAAAACAACTCAGATATTTTGAGTAGACTTCTCAGATTTTTTCTAGAATTTTTTTCTCAAAGAAAATTCCAATATTCAGGTTAGCAGGCTTGGAAGTAATTTATTTTTCAAGAAGTTTATTTTTTCATTTACAGGAACATTTTATGAAAGTTTCACCCCTTCCGACCCGTTCGCCAAACACGAGAACTGTTTCCAGAACAACTGGTCTCTTTTTGCTCATGGATCTCAGGGATTATAAACCATCCAGGCCTCCTGTTTTCAGAGGTCCTGATCGAAATCTGAGCAAATGTTTCCCAACGGGGAGTGAGACATCACTTCATCATTCCTTTATAGTGATGAAATGAATTTTCCCACATGCTGCTGTGTTGTGAGGAACATTCACAGGCTGCTAAACCAAACAGGGAGGAAACATTCTGTCTGTGCTTTAGTTTTATTACTCAGACCAGAATGTTTTGGCTCAAACAGGCACAACAAGACGACCTGCAGGACTGATGTTCTTATTTTACTACTTGGATTAAAAATGCCAGCTGTATATGTTGTACCTGCATCACTTTGACTAGCAGTTTTGGTCTAATTGATTATAGACTTTTCCCTTGCACATAAACATTGACTTTAGAGTGTCTTTAAGCAATTAATTTCATTTTCAATGTAATTTCTGCAACATTTTAACATCAAGCATTGCAAAAATAATGGTAATGCAGAAGATGTTTGCATTTAGGAAACCATAGCTGAGCTTTAAAGACCAAATAATGTCTGTAAAATGTTTCTGATTACTGGAGATCGATAATCTGAGCAAATACAAATTGCAGTTTTTAAATCATGAGTTATTTTATTAAATGAAAATATTTTCTAAACATTCTGACCTTATAAAAAAAAAACTAATAATAGTCTCCTAAGTCAATTAGTTTTTGTGTTTACTGTCACTCTGGGGGAAATACAGCATAATTATTTTAACTCTGGTACAATGGAGAGTTTCTGAGGATGAACTGCCTGTTTAAAATATCTCAAATAGATTCAACAATGCCAGTGCAACACCTTTATTTAGTTCTTAACCCATTCGGATGGGGCCTCCGGATGTGCTTCAAACAGGCACAACAAGACGGCCTGGTTATTATTGTGTATAATAACCAAGTCCATGTAAGCTAAAAGTCATGAACTTACATCTAAACATTCTTCAGGATTTTCTGTCATTCAGGCAGCAAAGTACTGTTAATGTTTGAGCTGTTTGGTTGCCGGAAAGAGTCAGAAAAGAAGCAGATGAATGAAACCAGAACCAAATCAGCACATATTTATTTTGAGAAGCCATGATGGAGCATCATAGCTGAAACTCAGCTGAGGTTTACAATAAGACTGATAATTGTCATTACAAGAGTTAAACTACCTCGAATAAATGAACACAAGAACGAGGACAGACAGACAAATGAGGAATGCAGTTTAAACCAGTTTACATACTGGTTAAATATACAAAAACATCCAAGCATTCGAATAGAAAGTTGAGTGGAAGAAAAAAATAATGTATGCAGATTAGGGATAACTGGTGGAACCTTGAATAATAATTAAAAAAAAGACTTTTTATTCATGTCATATAAAAAGTTTGTTTGGTTATTAATAACTTGATGTATTGAGGTATATAATATAGACCAAGCGCAGTTGTGGGACAACAAAACGTAACAATAACTCAGCCTTTGTCTCTGGCTGTAAAAGTACAGCTCGGTTTTTTGAGTGCAGATTTGTCTGTTCATCTGTTTTTGCACATTCACAGTTACTGACTTCACATTCCCATAGGAAGTGAGTGGAGCTGCTCTCAGCCAATCAGACTCGCGGAATACGCTCCGACAACAAACAAAAGATCGAGCCTAGCCGAGCTTATTATACTTTAGTCGATCCGCCTGGACTAACGCTTTTGTTGCTTTGCTCTCCACCCGGACCTGTTCGTCTGTGTCTCAGCCGCTCTCATCAGATCCTTACTTGCAGATATTGTTCCCCGTAGTGTCTATGTTGTGGCTTTGTGTCAGCTAATGTCAACCTGAGCCATTTCAGCGATCAGTTCGGCTAAACACGTTAGCCAGGTTAGCTTCTAGGCTAACCAGCTCTGGCTGCCTCAATACGAACCAGCTAAGCCAGTTAGCTTAGCCTCCTAGCTAGCTAGCTTTGCTAACCCCCTTTAAAACTCGACACTGACCGACTCCAGCAGTTCTGGCTTGTTACTGACAAGCCACTTCACTAAAAGCCGTGTGATAGCCATGTCTGGACAGTCGACGGGCTGTGGGTTTCTGATGTCGGTCGTTGTCCACGGAGATTCAGCTCTGAACGAGCAGGAAAAAGAACTAAACCAGCGACTTCGACGGCTCTATCCGGCCGTTAACGAAAACGAGACCCCGCTTCCACGCTCCTGGAGCCCGAAGGACAAGTTTAGCTACATTGGACTGTCTCAGAACAACCTCCGCGTTCACTATAAAGGTATGACAAAAAGACACGTTCAAAGTTTGGCACTTTATTTTGCTTATGCTAACATGCTAGCTTAACTTCACAGCTAGCTTAGCGAAGGCAGCTGCTGTTTGTGGCTAAAAACAAAGTAGGCTCAACAACAAGGCGGAGAGGACATCTTGCAACCCGACCAGCTGGCGAGGTGCAGCCGCTGCCAAAATTCACCTCCCTGCTCGTTAGCTTCGCTGCTACCAGTTAACCAGCCTGCCATCCCCATTAACTGTCTCCATGAGCTTCTGTGCTGACAGTCCGTCGACCTATCGTGTTCTTTAATTAATAACCTACCAGAATAAACATTTTTGATTGAATACAGACAGAGGTGATTACAGACTGTATCTGTTTCAGACAGGTCAGAAAAAGCCAAACTGTGGCAGGCTAATTTAGCATTACATGTTGATTAGAAATGTGAGAAAATAGTGTCAAATGTCGAGGTTAGGTTCAGGCCTGTATGATGACATGTTAGATTAGTTTCTTGCTGCTGAGGGTTTAATATCAAGTGTCTTGTCTGACATCCTGGTTGGACTAGTTGCCTAGCAAAGCTATCATAGTGAAGGTTTTAGGTGTAGGCCTAGAAGAAAAGGCTAGTGCTTAAAAAAATAGGTGCAACTGTGCTTCCTGGGTGTGTTCTGCTATTCTGGGTCTGACTGGGCCTCTGCACATACACACATCCTCTTCCTTGTTGCAGCCAGAATATTTTCCCCCTTTCCACAACAAATTCACTCCAATCCTGCATAGCAAGCTTGCAAATGTTCAGGATCCTTACACACAATAATACATAGCTTGTATTTTTTTTTAATCTCCAGGGAGAAAAGCACATTTCCAGATTTAAATCTGCAATTATCTGCTGATTTTATATAAAATTGTTTTGCAAGTCATTAGTTCTAATTAAGACCTATTTGTTTAGGATTTACTTCATAAAGCTTTTTTTGTTCATGATTTAATCTGTAATTATTTTACTAAGCCTTTTATCAAATCTTAAGGCTTCACTGTTAAATATCAATTTACAGTAAAATAATTAGAAATGCTGAAAATCCTGGAAAAAAACATTAGAAAGTTTTCTAGTGTGCACTTATTCTCTAAACAGGAGAAATCAATTAAGGAGAAATTTATCCTTCTAGTGTTTATGCTAAGTATACAGGTAATACTGTTGACTCATCAAATTTACTATATAAATGCACTGTAAATAAAAATCTCATGCTTTCACCATATCTTGTATGGTGAAATCAATACTTAGAGATTGGAGTGAATATTAAAAATTTATTTTATCAACTTAATTCACAAAACAGTTTTACTGCAACAAGAGCAAATCTTGCTCTCACTCCTGGAATACATCTGTTATATTTACTGAAAAGATTCAAAACTTTAATTAGTTATTCTTTTATGCTTCTTTAATGTGACTCCATCTCAGAAGCTTTGGACAGGAGAACAAATCTAAAAATTTGCATGTGGTTTTAGGTATTTTATTACAATCTGAGCCTGGAGCAGAGCTGACATTTACTGCTCACAGAAGGCAGCTTCCTATAATATGAACATTAAATCCTCTCATAATATAATTTCGGTTTTAGTGATTTAATTGCAAAACAAACAAAGCAACCACCTGAACTGTAAATTTAGCTTATATTTAGTTTCTTCTGTCATTGCGATGACTCTGTATGTTGGGAATATTTGTTGTCCACATATTGCAAAGGCTTCAAACTGTTCCTGTCTAATATTCAGCCGTGTAAACATGGCTGATATTTGACCCCTAGTGATGCACTCATCCAGCTGCTTGAGCTAATGTTAGCTTTAAAGACCGCCAGCATGAGCGGGTTCACAAATCAGTACATTAGGTTCAGACCACACATGATGACCTCATAACCTCAGCCACATCTTACAGAGAAAGTTTATTATTTTAAATAACCAGAAAATGAAGCATTGAATCTGATTTTCTTGTTTTATCATAGAAATTTTACATTTTAGCCAAACAGTTTGGACACAGTTTGGCTCCGTGTCCAAACTGTAGTGACAGGATTAAAGCTGGATCAGATATCTGTGATCTGGGTTCCTCGTTATCAGTGAGGATAACACCTCTGCGATCAATTTAAATCTGCATACAATCCCTCTCCAGGCTTTACTGTAGTTGAGGAGAAGCTTTTCATCCTTATTTATAGGAGGTTGACTTCGTAGACATTTATTTTAATAATAAAACATTGTTTACTCCTTCCAAGGTCATGGGAAGACCCCTAAGGATGCTGCGTCTGTGCGGGCCACCCACCCCATCCCCGCCGCCTGCGGCGTCTACTACTTTGAGGTGAAGATCATCAGTAAAGGCCGAGATGGGTAAGAGACAGTTAAATATTGCAGAGGTGTGGCTTTGTTCTAGTTTAAACTGACTGTAAAGTTAATTGACATAAAGGTTTTATATCAACTTGCAGCTGGAGGGAATGATTTTACTTCAGTTGTTTCATCGTTCATCTAAAACAGAAATTACAGAAATGTAGTCATCATTACTCTGCAGGTTGTGTGAAAATAAATTTATTAGATAGAAAGAAATATCATCTGTTTGACATTAAGCATCAGAATGTTTATTTTAGTCCTGCAGAGTTTTATCTTGTTGATAAGCTGAAGTGAGAATAGTATGATTTAATTTGCATGTTTAAAAGAGGAACAGCTCTTCCTGCCGAATTCTGATGTGATTAGCTTCAGACCCTCCTAATGAAAAAAAATAAATAAATAAACCTTCAAACTCTAATGATGTTCTCATCTGGGATGGTGGACCGTTTTTTAATAAGTTATTAGAAAAATAAAAGTTATATTTTATGTTAGATTACAGGCCAGTAATCTCAAACTTCTTCCCAGATTATTCAGCGAACAACCAACAAAATGTCTGGATTAGATTTTGAGTTTGCAGAAATGAAACATCTAGTTTCTAAATCTGTGGTTTCTACAGCTAAGCATCACAAAATTATTGAGTTTTGAATCATCTTAGGAAACAACAAAAAGAATGATAAGGAATTATTTAATCATGTTTAAAAAAAGATTAAAAACAGAACAATGCTTCTCAATTCCAGTCCTCAGGCCCCCATGCTCTGCATGTTTTAGATGTGCCTCTATTTCACAACAGCTGATCCAAATGATGGCATTACCTCTTCTGCAGTCATCAAGTTCTGCAGAAACCTGTTAATCACCCATAGATTCAATCAAGGTGTGTGGCAGCAGGGAAACACCTAAAACATGCAGGGCAGGAGGCCTGAGGACCGGAATTTAGAAACACTGACTTAGAAAAATCAAAAATCAATATATTAGTTGTCACTCCACTCTGGTTTATCTGACTTGACAGCAAAGCTCTGAATCTTTATTGTTTGGTTCTGAGTTATGTTTGTGATTTGACAAAATATTTGTATAATCCTAACTTTGTTTTGCATTAACTTTTCTAAAGTGTCAACTTTCTGAAGATGAGCCTAATAATAGGATCTGATAAAAATGATACATGACTCAAAGATCGTTCTGTTTTGATGTATAACTGATGTTACTTGTTGGAGGAAGTGCAGAAAAGCTGCAAAACTTTCAGGAGCAACGCAGAAAATAAAAACGAAGCTACAGTTCAGTTTTATGCTCAAACATGTCGGCTTTGTGTGAAGCGTCTCAGTGTGGAAGAAAATCTTAACATTTTGTCATAATTCATCTCAAACATTTGTTTTTTGTTTAAGCAACATTTCAGTCATAGTTTGGCTGTAACAGCACAGCCTGTTAGAAATGCTGGTTTAGTTCCCTTATTAAATTAAAAAATATATTTTTAATTACAATTTAGAATTTGATATAAAAAAAACTATTTAGAAAGAATTTGAGTGAAGTATGTTCAGATTTTTACCATTAAGGTTTAGAAAAATTCATTTGCACATCTTCTAACTTATGAATGTTGTTCCAGTATTACTGAATATAAAATAATACATTTAAACCAGAGCGGTAAAACCCAAACTGTTTTAAAAAACTGTGATCTGCTAATGTTGGACTTAACAAGCTCTGATTGGTCTGTCCGAAACTAAAAAAATTCAACTTCTTTTAAATAATTGAAAGCACCAAACTTAATAGATAATGATGAGTGAAAACAGAACCGGGTAATTTTGGTGTCATGAGGGCATTTTAAAGTGAAATCAGAGGAAATGAGGAGATTTTAGAAGCTGAAAGATAAGATACTGAAGACAATTTTGTAATTCCTTTGTAATTATGTCACTTTTGATTGTTTTTCTTAATAATAATTAAAAAAAAATTCACAGAGAAGGTCTCTTACATAGACTTTCCATTACTTCTGTAACCAATACAATAAATTATTGATCACTTCCAACTAAAAGGTTTGGAAGAAAAAGAAACATTTTCCTCATATCCACTGATGTCACAGTTCTTGGAGAGGAATCAGAACTGACTACATTTCCACCAGCAAATGGTTTAAAGAACCAGCATTTTATTTTTAGGTTTTAAAATAAAGGAAATCATAAAACATTTGTAACAAGATAGATACATTTTATATTCTTGGGTTTTGATGTTTTGGGAAATAATGTAAACAAAAGCAATTAGTTTTCAACATAATGACTAGAAAAAATAGTTTTATGGTCATTTTGTTGAAATTCAATGCAGGTCAGCTGCAAAAATCAGCATTTATTGTTTTTAATCCAAATGTTCTTAAAAATGGTTGTTCCTACATGTTTTTATTTAGAGCTTTGTGGAAGGTCCAACGAGCCAGTTGTGGCTCCGGAGCCGCAGGTTGCACATCACTGGTCTACATGTTTAGACATGTTGGCATTAAAGAAAGAAAAAAAAAAAAGATTTTTAGCTCATTGATCTGAATAACAAAAAAAAAAAACTGAGACAACTAAAAAATTACATTTTAAAAAAAACTTAAAAGCATTTTTCTGTTTGGTTTTTATGTTTTTTCCATAAGTGAAGTTAGTTTAATGATGCCAAATGAACTGGTTTGAGTTTCATCTTCCGTCTTTGTTCCTTTATAAACCATTTTGTCCTCCGTCTTGAGCCAGAATGTTTGCTTGTGATAACGGCTCACTGCTGAGAGCTTCAGGTAAACGGGGATGAATTGAAGTCAGTGCAGCAGTAATCAAAGCAGCTGCAGCCATAGGAGCGTTTTTATTCTTCTGTGTCCTCTATAAACATCGTGTCTTGCATGTCAGGACTGAGTTATTTGTGTTTCTTCTTCCAGCTACATGGGGATCGGCCTTTCAGCTCAGGGTGTAAATATGAACAGACTCCCTGGTAAGTTCACTGTGTGTGTAATTGTTGGTTTTATTCTGCTTGTGAGGATTCTGCTGAGCAGGAGAAACGTCTCTTTGAGAGGAAACTTCAATTATCTGATTACATCTGCATGTTCTCTGTTGGCGAGGCTGGAACACGGTGTTTATAGGAGCTGCTGCAGACAGCAGGAAGGCGAACGAGGGAAAGTCGTTCAGCCGACTGTGTTCTCACTCAAACTACCCAGAAAATAAACAGAAACACACTAAAGCTTCGGATTAGACGTCAGCTTTTGAATCTGAGCTTTATTGTTGCCGTCAGCATGGTTGCTGCACAATAAATCATGAATATATCGTCATCACAATATTTATATCGCGAAGGACAGTTTGGAGAGCAGTAATTGTTGGCTTACGTAGTTTGCAGATTCTGAAATTGTGTAATTTATGCTAATGCAACATTTAGCTAATAGGACAGGATGTCATGGCTGCAAAAACTTATGCTAGACTCAAATGCTAAAGGTCACATGGATTAGGAAGATTAGAGGGGAAAGACATCTCACCTGATATTATCATTGCAGTATTTACTAATATTGTGCTGCCCAGATAAGTTTTTTTATATAAATTCTCTTTATTGGTGTTTAAAATTGTACAAACTGATTGTATTGTCTGGAATAATTATTTTCTCTAGTGGTGCACCAATTTTCCGGCTGATTGTGGATTTTTTTTTTTTTGACCTTCCGATACTGATGTGTTTTTTTGTTTGTTTTTTTTTCTCTTCTGAGATGTTGCTAAATATAGCAAGAAAGTTGCTGAGTTGGTAAAAGTGGAGTGACTATTGTTAACTACAAACATGCAGACATGACCCGGTGGGTCGGTCAGTCAGTCAAAGCTCTCAAAAGGACAGTGGGTGAATTTTAGATATTTGCTGTGGTAGATGAGATCAGTATATAAGATCGACTTCACATCCAAGTATCAGCTGTTCTCCGATTTGTAAAGATAAAGGGAATCTGGGCCAATTTATTGTTGTATTCTTTATTTTCTCCACCGTTTGTCCCATGAGCACCATTAATGTGAATAAATGTAGTTACTATAAAGTTTAGTGGTAAGAATCACACTTCTTTGTGAAACTGGTATCTTGAAGATTATCTCATGTGAATTTATTTTTAAGAGCAGTATGTGTTTTCAGGGAGCTAATTTTATGGATTTAAATGAACAAAGTAGATCCTGAATTCATCCTGGGTATTATTTCTGGGTGCCGTAACTCGGCTCTGATCCAGTTCTAAGACAGACACCCATTTCTTATTTCTATAAGAAGGTTCTCGGCCTGTGAGCGGGTCCATAAGACACGGCACCACTTCATCAACGTCATCCAGCGAGGTTATCAGAGCGAGCAGAAGCCCAGACAGCCTTTCATTAGTTTAAAACTGGACCCACCCAGAGATAACAGGGGGGCCAGAGATGGATGGAGGCTAATGAAGGAGTGGTAACTGAAGAACGGCTGCAGCAGAGCCGCATGCAGGCCGGGCTGGATTACATTCTGCAGCGGCGCAGGAAAGTCCAGCCTCAACGGCCCGAGGCCAGCGGGCCTGAAAGTGGCGTCCTCTTCAGAGGACAATGGACTCAGTTCAAATTTAGCTCCAGTTCAGGGAAACTGGGACATGTTCGTCACTCATTAAAAACCAACAGGAAACACTGGACACACCTGTTAAAGGAACGGCACAAATAACCATATATGGTCAACTACTCAGGCTGTAGCTCAACTAAAGCTAGTTACATTCTGGGTAAATGTAACTAAAACAAACACGCTAGCTGCTAGGTAAAATAATTTCGGATTGTTTAGAAAACCCTCATTTTCACAGGAAAACCTGAATGTGAATTGGATGGTATGTTTCATCATTAAAATTACACCAGGTAAAAACAACAAAGGTTTATTTATTTTATTTTATTTTAGTAGAATCACCCAGAAGAGTCCTTCAACAAGATTTGGGGTTCATCATTCCCACCAACCCAGTTTAGTCGACTCCAGTCCGTTTGCCTAGAAAGTCCGGTTCGTTTGTTGAGATGTGAATGCTAATTAAATTCTCGTCTGCCTGCAAACCTCGGTCTTCGTTCGGTTTAAGTAAACTCCTGTGCAATTCGAATGGATGTGTGAACCGGAGACTCCTCTAAAAGCTGGAAGCAGACCACAGCGCAGGGCATTCTGGGTAAATACAACTAAAACAAACATGCTAGACAAAAAAACCACGAGCCATTTCTACCGCTAGCAGAAATGGCTCGTGGTTTTTTACCAAAGACTAATCATCCAATTGATAAAATCTGGCGCCACTTCATGTTTGGTTACATTTAATGAAGAAGGAAGTTGCACTCGGTGTCTTCTTCAGAGGGTTTTGTCATTTCCTTTAGTGATTCTTGGTGCAGCACCCCCACAGGCGAGGAGGGCAATAGGTTTTTCAAAGGGTTTGGTTGGTCGGTGCATTGAGAAAGAGAAACACAGCAGCTGAAAATGTAACAAATGTTGTAACTTTGATCCCCAGTCGAGCTGAATCTACCAGACTATCAGAAGTGGAAATACAGCCTTTAAATCCCGCCACGTTTCTGATGCTGCCCTTTTGTCCCGTTACCTCTAATAACTAAAAACAGCGGAGCGTGCTGAAGCATGAATTGTGGCGTTTTTCTTGCCTCGTCAACATATTTGAACTCCTTGGCTAGAGCCTCTCTGTCTCCCTGCAGAGTTTCTGGCTGCTGTTCATTGATAATTATGCAGATTGATTCAGGTGCAACCTCAGCAGTTTTCTTTCAGGCACACTCTTTGATCCTTATTCTGATCCCATCAAGAGTTTTATATATTTCTTAAACACTTCCAGTGTTTATTACTTTTCAATTTTCTCCTGTTTATCTGTTGTCTGACTGCATCATCACTGCGTCTTGCCTTCCCAACATTCACCTTTCTTCCTTCAGGTTGGGACAAGCACTCTTATGGTTACCACGGCGACGACGGCCACTCCTTCTGCTCATCCGGCACCGGGCAACCCTACGGCCCCACGTTTACAACGGGCGATGTGATTGGCTGCTGCGTCAACCTCATTAACAACACCTGCTTCTACACAAAGAACGGCCATAGCCTAGGTGAGTCCCGCTCTGGTCTCCCCGCTCTTCTGGTCTCCCCGCTCTTCTGGTCTCCCCGCTCTGGTCCTCTGGTCTCCCCGCTCTGGTCCTCTGGTCTCCCCGCTCTGGTCCTCTGGTCTCCCCGCTCTTGTGGTCCCCCGCTCTTGTGGTCCCCCGCTCTGGTCCTCTGGTCTCCGCTCTAGGATCCATAACTACTTTCCTGTTTCACTGGATACATTTACTTCCTGAAACCAAACAGCTGCGTCTTTCTCTGTGTTCTATGCTGCTGGGAATCTGGTGAAAAGTGTTTAAACGTGTTTAAGCTGAACATCAGGATTTATTGTTTGGCATTAAGCAAAACTGTCTGTATATTTACCCAAAACAATAATAGTGAGAGCAGATGAAGTTGATTTGGGTCCACTCTAAGTAACAAACAGCTGAGCTGCACTGATGTGGCTCTGGGTCTCTTTACTGCAAAGCCAGATAGCGCTGCGTACCTCCATGATGTGCTGATTGTCCTGGTCACATGCGCTGCTGCCTGCGGCTCTGTTCAGCTCAGAAAGGGACAGATGGTAATGCTTGTCGTCTTCTTGAAGCTTTTAGCTGCAGATCAAATCGGTTGGAGCTCTGAGACTTTCTCTGGTTTTAGTTTCACACATTATTCACCATGACAAATTCTGCAGAGAAAAAATGTTTAATAAAGCTTTGATCCAAATTCCAACGGAGTTGAAATGTTTCTCTTGAATTAAATATAAAGTAGGGATGCAAGTTCTCAGTTGAGTTAATTTGAAGTTGATTGGCTAACAATTAAGGGATAAGCAATTAAAGGCCAATCTACAACACTGACAGGTCAATCTGAGCGGATGTCATCAGTTAATTGAATGGAACAAATTTATAAACTATTAATAAATAGTCGATCATTTGTTTACATCTCTGATTTAAAGTTTTATTTCTAATCAAAGTCAGTTGTCTTTTCTGAGATCTCCATTTGTCCACATGAACACGGGGGCATCGTTTTCTCTCTGAAACTAATTTAAAAAAAAAAAACCTTCTAAAACTCCCTGAAGCAACGTTTCTATGAAGCATGAAGACAAATAAAATGGCTGGAGCTCCCATTCTTTAAAACATTTTGAACATGTTTACATCAAATAGCCATGTTTTCTTCTCCTTATGCTGTGCATCCTTCATATTTGCAGCAGTGACACAAACCAGTCACAGACTCTGGTTTAAACCCAGTTGGTTAAATGTTAAACTGGTGAACTGCACCAGGGTGTTTCTGCAGAGAAGATGACTCTAGTTTCTCCTGAACACACTCCAGATTTCCAGATAAATTTGTCTGCTGTAGAAATCTGTGTTCAGCTGCAAACCAGATTATTCTTCATAACTGAAACAGTCAGCCTGGTTTGCACAGCTTTGATTAAATTAAGCTACAGCTGAAAGATAATGATCCCATGTAAACAGACTGAGGTTTTCCGCTGTTTCTGACATGGAGAGGAAACTTTTGTTTATGCTGACACTTTGTTTTTTCTCTGCAGGTATCGCCTTCACAGACTTGCCAGTAAGTACCAGCCTCTGTTACTTTTTCTTCTTTTGCTAATTTTTGATTTAGCTGTTTCAAATCTAAAACAGGTTCTTTTCTTGATGTATCAAGAAGTTGCTTGTTGCTTCTGTGGTTTTTATGATGACTTGAGGGAGTTTTAGTTCAGAGGATGTTTTGGGTTCTGGTTATTGACCTCTGGCTCTGGTCAACTGTTTGATCACAATGTGCTGAGATCCACAAGCTGGAAGTGCTGAATTTTTAACGAATCCTTTTTGTTTTATTTATTAATATTTTCAGTTTTTTGTTGAACTAAAAGCTCTTTGCTCTTCATTATTTACTAGTTTTTCTTCCCTGGCATCATTTTTACGTGACAGCCCTGTGCCATACTCTTTCCTTAGTTAATAGTAAAATAAATTACTCAAGGGTATGAGTTGTGTAAAAAATGGTGAATAATGTCAAATATTTTTGCTTAACAGTAGTTCCACAGGGTGCGAGAAGGTGAGACATTAATAATGGTTTTGTAGATGCATTGCAGTTCTCTGAATTATCCCACCTTCAGCGATCGCAGAGATTTGAGCATAATACCGAGATGCAATGGTATTTTTGAGATAACTGAGTTTTTATCTTTTCAAATCAAAAGCAGCTTTTCATAAACTGCATTTAAAGACGGAGAATTGGTGTAAAATAATTTGGTTTTGAGTAGGAACCCATCTGATGTTCCTGCTCATGGAAAAATTTTAATTTTCTGTTATTTATTCAGGAATAAATCCTTTACATATTACTGATTGTTTGGTATAAAACAACCTGCTTTGTTAATAACTAATCTAAAATGGTTTGATTGTCAGAATGTCAAACTCACTAGTTTTAATGTTTTACACTTTCAACCCTTTTTGTTATTTTGCAAATATAAGCATTTTACATTTTGTACTTGAGATAGTAAATGCATTCTAAATTTCTCTTTTTAAAAATTACTTAATAGGCTTTGGAAACAGAGTGCTTTATATCTGTTAAATAAAATCTTTGATTTTAATAAAAAAAAAAAAAATTATAATAAAAAAAAAAAATCTAATTTCTGGTTTTAATCTGTTTTTTCTCTCCCTTTATTTTAAATCAAATTACAAATGAGAGCAATATTTCCAAAAAGTTTCTTTTATTTCTTAGAAGTCCAAATGAACAGAATCTGTTGAACTCTGGGGGAGCTGTCATGAACTACGGAAGCCCAGAGGAGTGCGTTGGTCAAAAAGAAATCAGATTTGTCCAAAAATGAAAAATTCATAAGTGGCAATTTCTCACCAGTGAGTCAAAATTCCTACATAAACAATCGAAAAGTGTTTAGAGCCTCTTTAACGTTAATTTAAACGTCAAGTTGACGTTAAGTTGATGGTGGAATAATGTCTCTGTGCTTTATGCAGAAAACTTGACGCTCATGACAACAGGAAGATTTTTGCTGTTTTCTGCTCCCCAGCTTGCATTTCGTTACGTGAAACAAATCACTTTGTTTTTCTGTGTAGTTTCACGAATTGTGGTGATAAATGTTTGAATCTTTATTCTGTATAATTTTGATATTTTCTGAAACCTTAAGCTCCTATTCTTCAGATAGTTGAGTTGTTGGGAATGTTTGAGTCGTGATCATAAGCAGCTCCAACCTAAAATATGTTATTTATAGAGGCATAAAGGGGGATTTCCTTACTGCAGATTATAAAAATATTATTGTTGGTATGTAGCGGCTTCACGTCATTAGTAACTCTTTCCAGGAAAATAGACGTGAATTTCATACACAAGTATGAAAGACCCCAGAGGATCACTGCATGACCCAGTGGGAATTAGTCTCTGTGTTTGTCTGAAGCTGAAAGATTTTATTGCCCTTTTTTACTCCTCCTGCTTTGTTATGGTGAGGAACTCCTACACCCAGCAGGCCGAGGTTCCTTTGACATTCATGCATTCATTAGCAGAGCTGAGAATGAGGAGGGGTTTTTTCTCCCCAGCATACTCGGGTTAAAATGAAAACACAGAGTCTGTTTTCTCAGAGAAGAAGTGGCCTTGGCCCCAACAGTGATCTATTGAGCTGCACAACAGACTTGGCTCTGAGCCTGACATTCATGTTCCTCCAGAGTTGTGCAGTGAAGTGCGTCACCTCGGCACGGCTGACCTTTCTGGCAACTGATCCGTGACAAAGACGAGTGTGACGGAGACACGTGCAGCTTTTATTCACTGCATTTATGCTGCATTCGATTTTGTTTCAGGAGTCGATGTTGTTCTGGTTGGAAAAGCAGTTAGATTTGTTATTGTCTGAGCTGCTGTTATCAAAACAAAACTATATCGATCCTTTTATCTCACTTCTAACGAGATAAATACTTAGATTTTAAGGTTGTTTTTATGCATTTCTTATTCCGTAGTTTTGTGTTTTTTATTCCTGTCTTTATAACCTCAACATGCCAATGAGATGAAAATTAGCCATCTGGCTATAATCTCATGTTTTTACATGTAGATGTTCATTAATGTGTGTTATGCCATTTTTAAAAATAAATGTGAACAAGTGAAGCTCGCGTTATGATGAAAAGCAAACTAAGAATGCAAATGTGCAACTTTTTGTATTTTCTGCATAGCAGCCATATTGGATTCTGAACCTCCAGCTTTCCCAGTCTGAATTCCCACTATTCCAAGATTCCTCCTGGGATCTTGGAAAGTCTAATTTTTGAGTACAAATGTTCCTGTTCTAATTTTAAGAAAATGTAATTCCTGCCTGATCTATAATTAAAAGCTGGGTTTCTGAATTTTAAGCATGTCTTTGAAATGTCGCAAAAAAAGAAAATTCAACTTGGTTGTTCCATCTACTAGTTTAGAGAGAATCAACCAGGATACAGAAAAAAAGTTGAAGCAAAACTCAGCTGTTTTTATTTTCTGGATTTAAAACTAAACATCCAGATTTTTTTTTAATTGCAATATATTTTGTAAAATTTTAATTAGCAAAATGAAAAGAATGTAGAAAATAACATGCATCTTTTTAGACGCTTTTTATAAACCCTAAAGTAGACAAAACAAATAGTTATGGTGTGAAAACTTGTTTTTAATTTTGCTTTGAAAAGGTTAATTTGGGTTTCATAAATATGCATCAGCATAACGTTCACATATATTTGAAGTTCCTTACAATATCACAGTTTCCTGACAGAAAATCTACACCAAACATTTGTTTTCATTCCGTATTTAAAAAATTACTTTTTTTTCCCTCATCTCTCCCGTTTTTTGGGGGGGTTTTATGCTGAAAATATATGTATTTTAGGGTTAATTGTAGTGAAAATGTTATTTCCTGAGTTTTCCTCTTTCCTGTTTTTCCCTCTCATTACTTCCTGTTTTGATTTATTGTCCAGATTAAATTCCTAACCGTTTCCTCCACTTCTACCTACATTTAACCCGTCATGGCTGTGTGCGTCCTCTGCAGCCAAACCTGTACCCGACCGTCGGCCTTCAGACGCCAGGCGAGGTGGTGGACGCAAACTTCGGCCAGCACCCGTTCGTTTTTGACATTGAGGACTACATGCGAGAGTGGAGGACGAAGATCCAGGCCCAGATCGACAGATGCCCCATCGGAGAGCGGGAGGGCGAGTGGCAATCCATGATCCAGAAGTAAGGGGTTTAAAACACCAAACTCTTCCCGTTTAAACCTTTTCACAGCTTTAAAATCCTTCTCTGAACGTTTTATAGGAACCGTCGTCATGTAAAAACTAATGGGACAATCAGAATTCAATTCATTCATCATAATGGCTGCTTTTAGTTGCTGATATTTGACGGTTACGTCTGTTTGGTGCTTTATTGTAATAGTTTCCTAAAGTGGGCGGCTTCTCACCCTGCCTTCATCATTTCTGTTTTAAAGTGTAGACATCACACTGCAAACACAAAGTCTTACCAAGTATTCTCAGTCTTAATTTCTAGTGCAGATATCTTAGTATACTTGAAATGAGAAAAAGTGTCTGAGTAACGGTTCAGCAAGATATAGGAGCTTTTTAAGTCAATAATTCCTTAACACTGATGAAAGAGTTAGTTTCACTGGCAGATCATCTCACTTATAACAAAAATTTCTTCCCATGTTCCAGTTGAAACAATCTGAGATAATGGAACGAATACTTGAATGGAACAAATTCATGTTTGAAATAAAACATTTTTGAATTGAATGAAGAAGCAGTTGAAAGTTGATTCACCTTTGAACCCGTGCTGCTTGTCGACACAAAATGGCTGCTGGCTGAGTACTGAGTACTAGGATATTTATCACTTTGTTTCTGTTGAAACTTTCTCCCTGCTTTTATCCAAACAAGAACATCTTCTTCATCTGCTGCTGATTCAGATATAAGACTATAAGATTTTTCTTATATCTTCCACTAATGCAGTTATATGCTAATTTAATGAAGCGTCATCCTTTAAACTCACTGACTGTTTGAACATTTCATTTCTCCGTCTAATCTGTCGTTTCAAACATCATAAACTTTTACTGATTCCTGCAGGAACAGCAGATGTTTTAAGTGTTTCTGGGTAGATTTAGCAACATGCCGCTACATTTCTCTGTTGTCTGGCTCGACTACATGGGGGAGTTTTTTATGGATTTTTTTTTTTAAAGATCATAAATAGTTGTGATTCATCCCGAAGCAGAAGATTAAACCACTGAAGCTAAACAATCAGAGGAGGAAACGAGGATAAATTGTTCTGTTCTCAATGTTTCAGAGGTTCTTTGTTCAGTTTCCTGGTTGGTAAAGTGTTTTATAACTTTTTCCTGGTTATTATGTTGTAGCTGGAGTTGAGCATTACCAGCCTGCTGCTGTTCAGATGACATGAATTCAGTCTGATGTCGTCAGACCTGCTGGACTGATGGGATTAGTCTGCTGCTGCAGTGACGACTGGTCCTGAACGGATTAAAATCTCCATTTGGTGCAGATTTCAGCTGGAAGGGAGGCAGGTTTTGGTTTTAAACGGCTTTGCAGGCTGGATGCAAACAGACGACATGTTTTAGTAACACAGAGGAAACTTTTTGTTTTTAAGAAAAGATTCTATGAAGAAATGTAAGAAATCAGCTGTTCAGTTTAGTTGGAGTCAGAAAACAACGTGGAAGTGAGAACAAATGCAGGCTTTCCTTGGCCTACAAACTGACTTCCTGTTTTTAATGAGTCTGTTTTTCAGCTGTAATGTGCTTCTATGTTTCCTGTTGACTAATAGAAAAGATTCAATCTAGTTTCAGCTTTCAGTTTCAGTCTTTTTAAGAGTAAATCAGAAAATCTTTTCATGCCACTTTGGCTCAAAACCAGGAGCCTTCAGGTTCTGAGATGATAAAATAAATCCCTGAGTGACATGAAGGTGGCTTCATTTCCTGGTGATGGCAAAATAATTCAACTACAGCCTCTAAAGATCAATAAACTTTCATTTCTAACAAGCATTTTGCACTGGAAGTGGAAGACATTTCACATAACCTAAATAAATAAATAACAATAAAAGTATCTGTAAATAAATTGTTTTTTAAAAAAGCAGACTGAAAAGTTCTGTAATACAGATTTTGGTAAAAAAAAAAAAAAGAAAAAAAAAAGAGAGAGAAATCAGAAACAAATGGCCATGCAATTTATCAAGCAACTAATTGATTTATTGCACCAGGCTTAGTTTTAAACTCCTCTTGTGAAAACACACTTACACTCCTGATGGTTTGCAGCTCTGATAAACAGCCGATATTCGTTGCAACACACAGCCGGAAACTCCCACCGGTTTGTCAGCTGTGAACTGGAGTAATGTGAGACGTGACATCATTCCTACATCTGAGGCTTTGGGCTTCCCTACAGATCTAAAGGAGTTTCATCGGGTCGTACCGGTCTCTAACCGCTGAGTCTGTTTGGTTTCTCTGCAGAATGGTGGCTTCGTACCTGGTGCACCACAGCTACTGCGCCACCGCCGAAGCCTTCGCCAAGTCCACCGACCAGGCCGTGCACGAGGAACTCGCCTCCATCAAAAACAGACAGAGTGAGTTTTAGCTGAAACCTGGTTGCAGCTCAGGAAATGTTCTCATTTTGTTCTGGTCCAGGTAACCGGTGCTCCAGGTGGTTCCACTGAATCCTGCTGGCGGCTCAGATATTTAACACGGTTCAAGTGGCTGCCTGGAGTCCTTGAAAATGCTTGAATTTCAATTCTGTGTTTTCAAGGTTTTTAAAATCTAGATTTTTTATTAAGCCCTTGAACATGTTTAATATTCAAAAGATGCAGTTTTGTCATAAAATGCCACGTGTGATAAAAACCCTAAATTTACATTTGAACCCAGATATTTTCATACACTGAATTAAATGGGGGTTTTTCTCTTGTGACTCTAAACTGGATAAATGCCAGAAAACTTTGCAAGAACAATTTTTAATTATATTTTTATGACTTTCTTTTGATTTTGTGTTTGAACATTCAATTTGAGCAGGAAGGTCATTTACCTAAATACGATTTTTTTGGATTGTTTTAACATAAAGAATATGAATTATTTCTAATAGTTCAATTAATTATTGGACACATTAAATCAGTGTTTTGTTCTCTGAACAATCAGACAGACATTTCAAAACATAAAATGTTTTCATTTCATTTACCTTTTCTATTGTCCACATTACTAATGGCAGTAATAAATTTATTTGTGAATTGAAATTGTGTTTTTTAAGATAATTTGGGGTTTTTTTATCTCCAATTTCCGGTGCTGTTGCTTACCTTATATTTTTGAAAAGCTCTTAAATTTTCTGTGGTAAAAGTGAACGAACTCTGATTTAAATCAGTTTAGAAACGTCTAAAACATGAACAGGTTTGTAATGAAACAAAGTAAATGTCTCCTGTAGCACTGACTGTTTGTTGGTTGCAGAGATCCAGAAGTTGGTGTTGTCGGGTAGAATGGGCGAAGCCATCGAGACCACCCAGCAGCTGTACCCCAACCTCCTGGAGAGGAACCCAGACCTCCTCTTTATGCTCAAGTACGACTCAGAGGAGCTTTTTCTGTCAATAACCAAAATGGATGCAGATCCTGATTCTATGCTCAGACCAGAACTTCTCCTTAAAAATCAGATTGTATATTTTTTGTCAGCAGCATCAGCAGTTAAAATGTCGTCTCCTTGATCGCCCCTCTGTGTCTCCAGGGTGAGACAGTTCATAGAGATGGTGAACGGGACGGACAGCGAGGTGAGGTGTCTCGGGGGACGCAGCCCCAAGTCTCAGGACAGTTACCCCGGCTCCCCCCGGCCCTTCAGCAGCCCCAGCCACAAAGCCAGCAGCTCCCAGCCCTACCTCACAGGTACGCCCCCTGCTGGGCGCGGCAGGTTTACTGGTTATCGTTTAGATCCCCATCAGCTGGGCTTCACATACAACGGATGACACATTTAACAAAACACAGCCATAAAAAAATTAATTACAACAAAAAAAACTTGGACTACTATTCTCTCCTTGATGAGGATGTTAGTGGAGCTAATGCCATGACTTTTAGCCACATGGAGAACCGACAGGGAAATAAAAATAAGTTTACAGTTACAGAAATATGATTTACCGTTTAATATTTTCAACCTTTTTCTTTTTTCCTCTGTAGGGTTTGACAGCAACTGCTGTAACGGCGTGACGTCCAGTAAGAGCCACAGCTCCTCCCCCCTCACTCACAAGCCCTGCCCCCCAAGCTCTGGCTCCGCCCTGCAGGGCTCTGACGTCAGCCTGAACGGCAGCCGCAGCCAGCAACCCCTCACCAGGTACGACCTCTGACCCCTGTTCAGCCATACATTGGAGTTGCTCTTTCTTTCACAGAGGGATTATTTTCACTTTAAATGATCTCAGATGAGATCTCAGGTTTTTGTCTTGTTCTCTGGAACGTTGCGGCAGCGTCGCTGTTCTCACTCCACTTCCTGTTTCCCCTCAGTAATGATGTGGACATGGAGGTCGACCACTTCACCAACGGCATGACCGAGTCCTCCTCCAACGGCTTTCTGAACGGCAGCTCCAAACACGCCACGGAGCCCGACGACTGCGACGCAGACATGGGTGAGTTGCTGCTGCCCGGTTTCTGGCGAGAGTTTCAGTCCTTATTATTGAAGCTTTCTATGTTAGCAGCTTCTTTTCCAGCATCAGACTGTAACGACGAGCAGCTTGTAAGATACTCCATACACAACGAAACAACAGAAACCGTTTGGTCACAGCTGTAAAGCTTCTCCAAACCCTGGACTGTAAAAGCTCCAAATCACTGAGGTGACGTGTAAAATCTGCATGTCTTGCATGGCGGTCCGGCTGCGGTTCTGCAGAGGTGGAGTCGGCCCAGTCCAAGAGGCAGCTGTGTGGCGGGAGCCAGGCGGCCATCGAGAGGATGATCCACTTCGGCAGGGAGCTGCAGAGCATGAGCGAACACCTCCGCCGGGAATGCGGCAAGAACTCCGCCAACAAGAAGATGCTGAAGGTTCGGAAACCGTTCCCGGTTATTTACTGCACTTCCTCTGATTATCCTCAACTAAATGTCAACATTTTTTCCATTTCCTGCAGAAAAAGTGTTTTTACATTGTGGAAAAAAAGACATAATACACCAAATATTTTGTCTTCTTTAAAATAAAAGCAGAATATTACTTTTTTTATTGAAATCAGGAGTTTTTAAATCCATCTTGAGATTCAACAGATGACTAGAAAACATCCAGAACTTGAGCAGCAACAATGAAGCACAAGACTGATCTTCATGTAGATGATGATTCTGCAGAACCTGGTCATGTTCTGATGTTGGAACCTGTGTGTTCTGATCCGGTCTCGTCTTCTTGTGTTCTGCTGCAGGATGCGTTCAGCCTGCTGGCGTACTCCGACCCCTGGAGCAGCCCGGTGGGCTACCAGCTGGACGCCGTTCAGAGAGAGCCGGTCTGCTCTACTCTCAACAGTGCAATATTAGGTAGGTCCACTCTGACCGGGCCGGAGCCGGAGGGGTCCACTCTGACCGGGCCGGAGCCAGAGGGGTAGTGTGCTGTAAGAGCTTCAGATATCAATTATTTTACTAATTGATTATTCTGATGATTGATCAGAAAATCTGGCACATTTTGCTGATTTTCCTTTAACCATTTAAGTTTTATCAATAATTTTTTTCTTTCTCTTCCATAAAGACCAGATTTCTGGGCTGTAAAAACTTTAGCAAAGCATAAAATCTTATTTAAATGTTGAGCAGCAGAATCAGAGAAAAGCTCTGCATGATACAGGCGACACACTGAGTATAAATCTGGAGTTCTGTTATTTTAATTCATTGTTTTTCTCTTCTGTGTTTTTGTCTGCAGAGACTCACAACCTCCCGAAGCAGCCCCCCCTGGCTCAGGCCGTGGGCCAGGCCGCCCAGTGCCTCGCCATCATGGCACGAACTGGCATCGGCTCCTGCGCCTTCGCCGCAGTGGACGATTACCTGCACTAGCCACATGTACACACACACACACACCCACACACACACACACACACGTTCTGAAGGCTCACCCAGAAAGCTTCCTCCCCTCACTGCTGGAGAACCTGGCGGGGTCAGAGGTCGTTTCTGGATGGACCTTCAGAGATCGCCACATTAAAATGAACCGACCACCTCCATCGTCGTAAATAATAACCTTCACTCTGGTCTCTCAGAGGCGGCCATGTTTGCGTCCTCCTGACAGAGAGAGGAAGTGGGGGTTTGGCTTTCAAAATAAAAGAAATACTCTGAGAGGTGAACTCGTGACTCGAAGCTGAAACACGAAAAAAACCTGGATCAAACTTAAAAAAAAAAAAAAAAAAAAGAGTTCCCATTGAGCGCTGAGGACGCGCTTCGTCGCAGCCAATCGCAACCCTCCACCCTCTCTGCACCCCCCGCCCTCCACTCACCCCGGGACGCGGCGCAGGCCCGGCGCTTTGGACTCGGGACTTCGAGGAAGCCGGAGAAAATCTGCGAGCCTCGACTTTCCCGTTTTTAATCTTCTGTTTAGTTTTTTGTTTGTTTTTTTGAGCAGTTTGTGGGTAGGGGGCGCTGTGGAGGAGGGTCACCTGCCGCCTCTTGTTTTGGTTTTAGTTTGTTTGTTTTCCCAGGTTTACAAGGCATGGTGCAGACCATAATGATGATTATTATTATTCTAATTATCATTATAATTATTGTTACTTGCATTCACAGTATATTTGTTGAGCGCCAGCCAGAGCGAGTTCCACCGACTTATTATAATAAAGGTCCCGATTCCACCGACTCCCCAGTGACCAGCGTGTGTACATGTAAACGTTTCTATATTACAAAGTGGAAATATATCAATAGAGCGACATATTTAGTTACCAAAATAATAAAAAAGAGAGAAACCTTTAATACTTTTCCTGACACCAGCAGACCCCTGAAGCAGGCTGGTTGTGTCCAGTTTTTCTGTTTGACTCCAGGGTTTCTGAGCAGGCAGTAAAGGGACGACTACATCAGGCCCAGAGCTCTCGGCTGTGAAGCTGTTTGAAGCCAACGTTTGTTTTCCTGGTTTATTTTCTGCTTTTTTCCCCTGAAGAACTCAGGAGCCTGAGTGACGTTTAGTTTCTCCTCCAACCGATCGGCTGATGTGTGCCTCATATCCGACACATAAACCCGGTTTGGATCAGAACCAACAGACCTGAGGCCTGTACTCCCAGGCAGGATTACTGGTTAACGGACTATAAGTTCCACATATTTTTCAAGAAAGAGCACACTTCCACCTTGATTGTTTGAAAAATATGCAAAACAGTAGAGAAAACGATAACCGAGCATCTCTTGAAACATTAAACAAAAGTTAACTTAAAAGTTTACAAGTTCAAAACGTGGTTAAAAGAAATTATTTTTAAAACATTTGACTAGATCTGCAGCTAGTTGTGTTTTTAATCTCTTACATTATTAGGAGGATCTGAAAGTTACCAAAATAATCTAAACAATACCAAATATAAAAATTAATTACAGATTTAACTAACTTAAGTATTGTCCAACTGCCTAAAATAAAAAGTAGATTGATCAAATTTAACATAAATGGCCACAATGTAAAAAAAATTTGGCTTCAAAATCTAATAAAACTAAAACTGCATTATGTAATTAATGCATTATGGAATAAAATCATAGGAACTATTACATTTTGTGCCAATTAGCTCTTTGTAATAATGTGGCGCATTATTTAATAAACCACAAACTATAGTTTGTGTTTATCCTGATTATTATATTTATAATAACAATCATGTTGTTTAAATTTAAACTTTGGACAAAAATGCTGAACTTTTGGTCATTTAGTTTTCAGACTCGCAGCCAAAACACTTCATGTGAATTTAAAATGTTGTTCAAATGAGAAACTTTCTGGTTTTAAATGAGTTTTTCATCCTGACTTTATTTCCAACCTGTGACAGTTTGATGGTTCTGGACCCGTCACTATCCTCTGCAGGGCCAACTGTAGTTACTGTTTAGTTTCTAAACTCTGAGCTTTTTTTTTTGATAGCAGATTGGAGAACAGGTGTGAGAACCGCATCATGTTGCTTTGGTTTTTAATAAAATGAATCATTTCCATGGTTTGATGCTGTTTAAATTCATCCATAACTTTAAAATATGTAACAAAGATGAAGTTCAACCAGTTCAAAGAACATTAAAAATAATTCAAGTTTGAGCCTGAAGAGTGAAATATAGAAAGAGAAATGATACAAACTTTGGATTTGTTCAGGGTTTTTAGATCCTGGAGACGTTTGGAAGAAGAGAATAATTCACTTTCCAGGTCTGGATTCATTTATGGGGAAAAATTAGATTAATCCAATTTTATGGTTTGACCAAAGATTAATGCTGAGCTACAGTCAACAGAGCCAAACGGATCAGAACCAAAACAGAATGGAAAATAAAATAATTCAGTCAAATGTGATATTTGGGCTTTTTGATCTTTTTTTTGCTCCATCATTGATTAAATCTTCAACAAGCAAGAGAAATTAACGGATATATGATGATTAAATTTGAGAGGTTAATGCTCCCGGCTGGCAGCAGGGCGACCCGGTTCGATTCCCGGCTCCGACCACAACACATTTCGTTGCTTGTACTTGTGACAGTGCAATGACAATAAAGTTGAATTATTATTATTATAAATACATAAAGCTTTAATAAATTAACGAGGCTGAGAGACATGAACGGATGAATTTAGTTTTTAGTTTACTGAAGGTGCATCTCAACATAAACCAACATTTAATATCACTTTCTTCTGTTCATGTTTATTCTGAATATTTAACAAAATCATAGAAATAACAAGAACAATGAAAATATTAAAGTTCCTCTAAATCCTGCTCCCAAGTACAGATCTCAGGTCTGACAGTTGAAGAAAATCCAAAGGAAATTCATGAAGGATGATATTTTATCTTTGAGGTTTTAAAGCTGCAGATTGAAGAATCTGATCATAAACATCTGATTTCATCAGCTCCTGGTCCAACTCAGCGTAGATCTAGATGAGCCTTTTATATAGAAGCAGCAGCTCCAGAAAAATGAAACCATCTCTTCTTTGAATCAAACATCCAGTTTCTGACTGCAGTGGAGATTTAGCCGACTGGAAAGCACGGTGGTGGCAGTATCATGTTCTGAAAACAACAGGAGCAGAAAAAACAAACCATTTCTAAAATCTGACGGGTCGCCCGAGCGTTCAGCGACTTTCAACCAGTCGGTTCTGGAAGGAAACGGCTCCGCTGTGTTTCAATGCGTCTGGTTCCCAGAACTCATCCAGGTGGAACTAATCTGTTCTGTATCATCTTCTGTTTCCTATTTTTTTTTTAATCCTTATTTTTTGCAGCTCAAAGCAGTCAGAAAAAAAAAAGAAATCTTTAGACGAAGTGTCTGTTGTCTCTTTCTGAGTTTGGTCTGAACCTATGCATGCCATAGTAAAGTGGTGGTAAGATCCAGCTAGATGTCTCCTTTCTTTCGGTTCTCCTCCTTTTAGCCAGGAAGATGTCAACCAGTAAGTTGTCCACTGCTGACTGTGTCCATTGGAGATGATTAAACAATGTGCAATTTGTGTGAGGGTGAAAAGATTTATATTAAAAACAACCATGATGATGATGAGAGCAACTTGTGTGGATGCTGCATGAGGCTGGAAATCTCTTTGCTCAGTTTAATCCCAGAAATAATCCAGAAAGATCCCTTTATGAAGCTTTACATAATAAAATCAGACAGAAATTATTTTAACGAAGATGCTGCTCTTCTGAAAATACTATAGAAAAACTCACTTGTTTAAATTTAGTTTATTTCCTTCAAAGATTCTCTGAATTGCTGCGTTGCCAGGAATCTTAGTTGTTTGAGTTGTTGCTCAGTTAGCATCAAGCTAACAGACATTTAAGCTACAATGCTAAAATATATTTTATAAATCTGTCAGATATTGATGGATGTTTGGACTGACAGATGAATTATGCTCAAACTGATGGATAAAACGTTTTAAAGAGGAAATATTAACATTTTCCTGTTCGGTTTTCTAACTTTCATGCTGATGGTTAATAGTTGCAAAAATGCTGCTGCTGCAAGATTCCAAGTTATTCAAACTTTTTGAACCAATTTTTAATAAACTACAACACTTTATGAATTAGTTAACCCAGAACAAGTCCTTTAACGATAACGATGGTAGAATAAAATTGCCCCTGAAATTGTGATAAACTAAATTAATCTTTTGAAACCATTTTCAAGTAACATATTGATAATGACATAATAATGCAAGTTCACTCAAAGACTGAAAGCTGCAAAATATTACAACCAAAAACAATAAAATAGGAATAAAATAACGTACAACTGAAAGCATAAATAAAATGGATTATAATTCTGTAAACAAAATGGCTATTAAAAATATTACTCATGGAAATGATTGAGCTGATTTTAATTTATCAGGTGATTAATTGATTATTGTTAACCATCAATTGTATGGATCGATGCTGGAATGAAAAAACAAAGATGGAGTTGAGTCCAAAATTATTCATACCCCCGGAAGATTTAAAGCAATAAGTATGAAATATTAGATTATGGTGGTTTAAAGTACCAGCGGGAATATGTGAAGTACTGACCAGTGAGGACAATGAATATTTTCCATCGAGTAAAAATGTGATTTTTATAAAGTATAATTTCACTTTTATTGTTAAATATTTACATGTCATAAGCAGAACCATGAGAGCATTTCTCCAGGCGAAGCTTCTGGTCCTGAAATGAGGCTTAAAGTCCATCCAGGTCAGTTTCTCTGAAACTTTCAGTTCAGGTGAAGAAGCTCCAGCAGATTCTTCCTCCAGATTTCTGACGGCGGCCATGTTGGATGACTCATGGCGGCCATGTTGGATGACTCACGGCGGCGGTTTCAATCCCGACATTCCGGTCAGCTGGTGGGAATCTGCTGCTTGTGGATCCACCTCTTCTTCAGCTTCTCTGCTTTAGCTTTCTCCTTACAGGCTGCAAAAATCAGAGCAGAGGTCAAATAAGGTCATTATAGTTAAAATAACAAAAACAGAACCAAAAAAACATTTTAGTTAACTGAAATAAAAATGGTAATTAATGGGGAAAACCTATAACTAACTGAAACTACATCATGCATTTATAAAACAAAACCAAACTGAAATTATAGATAAAATATCTTCTGTTTTTGTGTTTATGAATCGATTTGTTAGCCTTTCAAATTGACGTGAAATTGATTTATTTTCCCCAACACAACCGGTTTGCATCAGCTGTCTGCCAATTACGGTCCATACGCCTCCAAAACAGTGACAACAAAAGTTAAAATAAAACTCCAGAGTTAGTTTAATGTTGAACAAATTTTTTTTAAATTGTAATTTTTGTTTATTATTTATTACCCAGTCGATGTAAACATGATCAGAATACAATAACACTTTGACCCTGACCCTAAAAATCAACCAGTTTGAAAAAATAAATACTACAATAAAAACTAAACTGAAACTAAGCAACATGTAACTAATAAAAACTAGTAGACACACTAAAAACTCAAACTAAACTGAATTCGACAAAAAGTCACAATAAAATAAAACTAAACAATAATGGAAAACCCTAAACTATTGAATTAATAACATGGTTAATTGTGTTTTTGAACGCACCCCAGTCCTTTTTCACAAACTGCACGGCTGCACTCTTATCCGCCCCGGTCTTGTTCTGCAGGGACAGCATCTCGTTATCTGGCAGGAGGAAAACAAAGGGTGAGTCTGAGAGTCTGGAGGTCAGCCTGAACGCGGAGGATGTCCCCTCCGTGTCCCCAGCGGGACGTCCAGGTGGACGCCTCAGAGACACCAGGAGGGAAGTTTCTGTAGCAAAGCTCAAATTGAGACAGATCATCGTCTTTGCAGACTTCTGCCACAGAGTGTAGCTTGCACTTATATAAGTTTTTCCAAATAAAAACTGAAAACAGTTGTCAGAGGATTCACGTCGGAAAATCCAGAAAAATCTCAACAATCTGGGTTTGAATCACTAAAGTCTGACAGGATCGTCTTCTTACTGGAGCTCCTGCAGCTTCCTGGTCCGTATAATCTGGACTGAATGAAATCCTCCGCCGCCTGCCGCTGGTAGTCGCTCTGCCCTCGATCGGTCGCCGTGGAAACCGTGTAGCTCCCCTTCAGGCTGCAAGGCAGAGCAGCAGAGGAAAGACGTTAATCTGATCTGATTTAATTAAAACGAGCAGAAATCTGTTAGGATGGAAAAGAGTTCCTCACTTCACTTCCTGGATTTTAACAAATGTTTTTACATATCATCAAACTAACAGGTTTGTTTCCTACTTTCTGACTCCTGTGGGTTTCTTTGTCTTCCTCTTCTTCTTCTCTTCCTCTTCATCTGAGTGAGAACAACATGAATTAGTGATTAAAAGACATTAATATTTACAATCCCACAGGATCATACCGTACCTTTATCCTCAGCCTGCTTTTGTTTCCTGAAAGGAAAGAAACAAAAATTAACTGTCGAGTGAAATGACAAACGGTTGAATGAATCCAGGAGGTTTACTCACTTCGAAGGAACCGAGTCGATTTCCTCCAACACATCGGCTGAGAGGAGTTTCTTCTTCTGTGAGGACAACAGAATAAATGTTAAAAAAATGTATTTAATGTTCCTTTATTCTCTACAAAAAGGTTTTGTTTTAAAAAATAATTGAAAAATAAACTTTGAAGGAGTTAAAATTAAGATGAACTATAACCAGTGTCACAACTAGATAGTTTCCTGAAACCATGTACCTACAGTATATTAACTGGTTAATTTCATGAATGCACTTTTTTAATAAAATACTTTAGTAGGATTTTTTTCCCTTACCTTTTCAAAATAAGATATTAAAACTAATAATAAATCAGATAATATAGCACTGAATAAATATTGTACTTCTAATCTAACAAAACCCACTATTGAGGTTTGTGCTCCAGATTGCAGTAAAGGAGTAAAAATGAACTCTAATTTATATAAAAATGAAATATTTATGATACAAAAGAAAAACGCATGCGAG
Organism: Brachyrhaphis roseni; assembly: GCA_903066815.1. Lineage (NCBI taxonomy): Eukaryota > Metazoa > Chordata > Actinopteri > Cyprinodontiformes > Poeciliidae > Brachyrhaphis > Brachyrhaphis roseni. The sequence continues at coordinate 6,981 of CAEFZY010055541.1, read as the reverse complement.
AAGAAAAAAGTTAAACAAACCTTCTGTTCCTGGAAAAACTCTTGTCTCTTCCTCCTTTTCTCCTTCAGCAGCTCCTTCTCTCTTGAAACATAAAACAATTGAATTGATACAAACTCCTATAAGTTTAAACTCGAGTTGAACACATTTCTAATTATTACTAAAAAAAAAAAAAAAGAGTTAAATTAGACGCTGCCGATGAAACGAGTAACTTGACATAAATTTGAATGTCTTATAAAGGTGATCTTTCAGACTTAATTCCGGTTATTTATCAGAGAAATCTCTAAAAGATGAAATGTATTGTTCGGAGTTCTGTGACTCGGTGTAGCTTCGGAGCTAATTGAGTGTTAGCCACCTTCTGGCCGTGTCCAGCGCCAGCTTCAGGCTCTCCACGGCCCGGGCCTTCGAGTCCTCAAAGGTTACTTCCTCCGGCATCTCGTCATCGCTAGAATCCAGCGCCAAGTTGAAATCATCGGCACCTTTTTCATTTTCTGCCTTTTTCTTCAAAGAGGCGCCTTTCCCACGTTGTTTCTTCGCCATGTTGTCCCTCGCTGTTAGCTCCCACGGAAGTGACATCATCTCTTCGCGCAGCAGCGTGACGTTGGACAGAAGAGAGGTGGGGAACTTTTGCCCCCTAATGGCGTAACTAAGAACTACAGTAGAAAAAAAGATTTTTCATTACGTTTAAATATTTATGAAGTCATTTATTTTCCATAACTTAAAAGTAGTAGTTTTTATACCGGTTGATTACATGTATTTGTATTTTTAAAAACATATTTTCATGTATTTTAAAGTAATAAAACCCCAAAATGGTGTTTTCTATGTGTTCTTCCCTTCTCTCCAGGTAGTTATTATAAGAAATTGCTATTAATAATTCACCTTGCTAAATAAAGAAATTAAATAAAAAGTTTATTTTAAATCAAATAATATTAGATAGAACTACAAACCAGTTTCTCTGATGTTGAATGTGTTATTTAAAAAAATTTAATACAAAAATAATATTTACAAATAACTTATAAAATGCACATTTCTAAAACGAGTATAATTTATTTAACATTAATTATAGTAATTCTTTATATCAATATATGACTATTGATTTTTTAAAATTAGATTCAATAAGAACATATAAAAGTTGCATTCACATCTTTCTTAATTCATTTACGCTCAGGTTTTCCTCACTAAAGAGTAAAAAGTGTTCTTTTTCAAGATGTTGATATACCTATTTAAATCCTGGTTTTTTACGGTGGCCCTGAGGTGCAAACCACTTCAACAAATTCAAAAACACAACAAATTCAAAAATACAACAACAAATTCAAAAACACAGCAACATCAACGAAACACAAAAAGGAAAGGGTATGTCCCAGTTAGAAACCTGAGAAATCGCTGATTATTGTGCCCCAAAACAATTAAATAATCACATCAAAAAGTTCGAAACGTTGTCCTTAGTTTGTTTTTTATTTTCATTCCTATGATAGTGCATGAGAGATTGCGTCAGTGATATTAATTAACTTAAAATACTTTGCAGAACGGCACTTTACAAAGTTCGGTCTATTTACTTGTATTAGCTTACTGGCAGATAAGCCACTTTCAATATGGCGGATGTTATAACGTATCTCAACAACGGGCCGACCCCCTCAAGCGATAACTTCCGGTTCAAAAGCACTGTCGTCCAATCAGCGATCTCTCAGGTCTCTAACTGGGACATTCCCTTTCCGTTTTGTGTTTCGTTAATGTCGTTGTGTTTTTGAATTTGTAATTGTGCTATGTTAATGTTGAAGTGATTTGCACCTCAGGGCCACCGTATGTTTTACACTTTTTAATTTGGATTTTTTTTTTCTTATTTTATTTCACCAAGTTGATGACGGCAACTTTTCGATTCTATGCTTTTATTCTGAAAGCTAAATAACTCTACCGGAAGTCGCGCTGTAGCTTACATTGGTTACCTTGTCAGCAGCCTCTGCAGACAGCGTCCATCATCAGCTACAACCGGAGCGAATAACGGGACTCCGGGCAAAATGCACCGACTCTTACTAGTGTTTGTGGCCGCCGTCGGGGTTTCTGGGTTCGGCCTCCCGCGCCTGGAAGCCTCACCGGCGGCCGAGCCTTGCGACGCCCCGCTGCAATGGGAGGGAAAGTGGGTGTTGTACGACCACAGCACGGGCAGAAACAACCGGGCCGCGGTCTCCTACGACGGCCAGAACCAGCGGATCCGAGTCCTGCAGCAGCACAAGAAACACACTCCGTGTCAGAGGTACAAACAAGGCATCAGTTTTAATCTATTGGAAATGCTCAAAAAAAATAATAATAATAATTAAAGTTAATATATACACTTGTTCACTTTAAATATCAATTTAAAGTATATGAAAAAGACCAAATTATTTAATAAAGCTGAATCAGGTCATATTAACAATGGCACTGAGCAAGTTGGTGTTTTTGTTGTAGCAACAATATTAAACTAACAAATATTTTGGCAACATCTTGAATAACTAAAAAACACCAGTATTTATTCAAATATATAAATATCAGAGCAACATATGACAAAGTTTTCCATATTGTGAGAAAAAAAATCCTGTTAAATTATTGAAGAATAAAAAAAAACATGCCTGTTGTTTAGAAATGAACAGCATTATAGTAAAAAAACAAAACACTTTATTTTAGAGTTGATTCATTAATAATTGCTGGATCACAAATGAAGATACTTCTAAACGTGAATTAATCATAAACCAAGATGAGGTTTAATGAATCTGTTTTAGAGACACAGATAAGTTTCAAATATGAATCTTTTTTCTCCATAAACTTTTATTTATCCTCCAGATTTTCCTTTGTGAAACCTAAAACAGAACAGAGTGGTAGCTCCTCCCACATGTCAGGAGCTGAAATCTATAACTATCAGCACTAAAACAAGAACTTCAACTGATTCTGTCACAGCCACCAAACTCTGTAGGTAAAGTTATTTTAAAGTGATCCAACTGAATTATAATGCTGGAAAAAATTTAAAAAATCAACCAGTTAGAAACATTTTGCACTGAATCAAAGTTACTAATAACATCCCTAGAACATCCTGGTAAAGGTTCCTGTTGTGGAAACATGAATTATTTGTCAATGTTTATTTTATTTTATAACTTTGATCTCTTTGGGTGTTTAAATTTCCCCATACATAAAATAATAACTTTATTATAAGCCTTGTTTTGAGATAAGCTTATTACTGTTATATGAATTAATATGAACTAAGAATTTGCTAATATTGTGGCAGGTAATAAATAATAATTTATAAATTACTCTATTTTTTATAAAGGAGGAAAATAAATGGATTACTTTGCCTGTAGTTTGGAGTATATTTTTATTTTGTTTTAACCTTACTTTTGTATTTACCTTGTTGTTATATTGCTTCTTTTTATTGAATTCATTAAACAACTGTCTGTCTGTTGGCTGCATTTCTGCAGAGTCTGTTGTCTAATAATCAGCGGCGCTGCAGGAGTAAACAAGCACAAAGTCTCTGTAACTCTGTTGTGAAACAAAGTTTTTCGCTGAAAACAAAGGCTCAGCCGGTTGAATCAGCGTTAGTTTGCTTAGTGTTCAGCTTGTTTTGACATCACTGCACTCAATAAAGCCAATAAAAACATATTTATAATGCAGCTTTTCCAAAAAATATATTGCACTGCAGACAACTAATGTTTGCACAACAAATCTCCTTTATTTTCTTGTATTTGCAGGTTTTTTGAGTACATCTACCTGTACCAGAGCAAGGTGATGTTCCAGATCGACCAGAAGTCCAAAGAGTGCTCTAAGGTGGCTCTGACCGAGGCCTGGGATCCCTTCGACATCCCCATAAACTCCACCTTTGAGGATCAGTACCTCATCGGAGGCCCCGGGGACAACGTGGAGGTGCAGGAGTGGTCAGACAGGAAGCCGGCTCGTCAGCGTAAGAACGCAGCGCTAAGCTTAAAAAACATAAAGGCTGAATTAATCTGGGAAAATGAACTAAATGCTGAGTCACTGTAGTTGGTCAGAACCAGCTCCTTATTAGACGACTCCAAACTGAGCTAAAATAAATCAATAGGTTATAACAGAAATAATACGTAACAGTTCAAATGTTCACTGCAAAAACACAAAATCTTACCAAGTATTTTTGGTCAAGTTTCATGTGCGAATATCTTAAAACAGTTTAAAAAAGACAAAACGAACTTAAATGTAACATTTCAGCAAGATATAGGATTATAAGTCAATAATTTCTTAATATTGATGAAAAAGTACCAGTTCCATTGGCAGATAAATTCACTTATAACATCAGAAAAATGTCTTGTTAAAATTAACTTTTACATAAAAAATAAGGAATTACAGTCTTAAAACAAGCTCATATATCTTCCTTAAAAGTTACTTGTAAGTTAGTTTTGTCTTATTTCAACTGTACTATAATATTAACTAGAAAGTAAACTAAAAAAACTTGGTAGGATTTTGTGTTTTTGCAGTTCCTGGCATGTTTCTGTAGCATTTTGCTCTTTAGCCTGCATGTTATCAGTCCACCAGCAGAGGGCGACATTTGCAGATGGAAAATTAAACCTGATCTGAAAACTCTGGTTGAATTTTCTGTTGTAGATCCAGTTTAAAGTGTTACAGACTTTAAACAGTTAAACTCTCCTTCACCTCCTGGTCTTCGTACCACCTGATCATTTTCCCTGCAGATGAGACCTGGGTTGGCGTTTACACCTTGAAGGATTGCTACCCGGTGCAGGAGACCTACACCAAGAACAGCACCGTCACCACCTCCACCCGCTTCCTCAGCCTGCAGCTGGGCATCAGCGACCCCAAAGTCTTCACCCCGCCCTCCACCTGCCAGTCGTCTCGGCCGGAGAGGATGGCCGAGTTCCACTGCTGAGGCCTTCACCGATAATTAACAGCTTTTTCAGTTTGTAGCTGCTTCCTGGTACAATAATAAACACTAAGAGAACAAAACACAGCTGCTGTAGAAACTGTCTCTAACGATGCCAATACTGCAACATCTTCTGTTGAAACTTTATTAATTTAAATCTGAATGAATAAATTCTGAAATCACTGCTGTGGGACAATGATGCCTAAATAAACACTGGTTTATTATAATCTGTTGCTTTTCAGAGTGAAGGAAACTACTGATTTCATTTTTAATGTTTCTTAATATGTGATGCCCATGTAATAAAAAATACATTGTTAATCTGAATGAAAAGTGAGTTTTGAGATCATTTTCTTGTACATTATTTTGAAAAGTAGTCTCCAGAATGGAGTCAGCCATCTTTATGAGAAGGCCTTTTTGAGAAGGCCTTGACCGCAGCATACCTTCCAGAGTGACCTGTGTCCAGAGGTCTGTTGGTTCCTGGAAATCTTTAGTAGACACCAGCAATGCTTTTGAAAGTTTGCTCTAAGTAGACGACAACTGAGGAAGCAGTGTGGATTTTTTACTTTACATATCCATCCATCCCTTATCCAACATGCTTGTCCTTACAGGGTTTCCCAAATGAACAGGGGAGAGGCAGGGGAAACCCTGGACAGATCGCCAGTCCATTTTACAGATACCTTGATCCTGTATTCTCTGAAAATGAGCCCTCATAGAGGGATCATATGAATGCCTGTGCAGGTGGGCTAGCTCTGCAGATACACCTTCCAAATCATCCAGATTGAGTGAAAGGTAGCGTACACGCTCTGCAGTAAGTTAGAAAAATGAGGAAGTGTGCTGCAGCAGCGCGTGAGGGTAACGGACCTGGTATCTGTCAGTTCGGTTCGATGCAGGGGATCCATCCCTTCCACTGGGCTTTGACCTGAACCGACAGACACCAACCAGGTAGCTGCAGGTTGTGGATGCAAAACCCTGTGGGATGAATTCTGTGCATCTATTGAGAAAAACTTCCTTACAGATTTATTACCTTACAAGCAGGAAACAGGGTTAGGGTAATGTGAATGCTGCCAAAACTACTCGGTATTCCTGGATGGGATTATAAGAAAGTTTAAACAAATGTTTTTCATGTTAATAAATGATGAGCTGATGAGGTGTGTGGGAAACGAAGCTTTAAACAGAAACCAGAACATCAAATTGCCAAAATGAATGGGATGTTTTTAATGGTTCCTCTTCTTGCTCTGAAACACAGTAGGAACTGTTTAATCATATTTTCTTCTTGTGCAAATGAGAGCCATTAACATCCTGCAGCATTTATGAGCTGGAAAGGCTCATTCACTTTGCACAGTCAAATCATTTGTAAATAGGAACCAAAGCTTCTGCAAATACCAGCTCAGTGTTGAGGAAGAGGCACAGAGTCACCATCAGTTGGAGCAGAAATGGAGCAGAAAGGAGATCAGATGAACCAGGACCCCTTCTCCTGTTCAATCTGTCATGATCTACCGAAGGACCCGGTGACGATTCCCTGTGGACACAGTTACTGTATGAACTGTATTAAATCCTTCTGGGATGAAGAGGAAAAAAGCAACAGCTGCCCTCAGTGTGAGCAGACCTTCACACCAAGACCTGCCCTGGAGAAAAACACCATGTTAGCAGCTTTAGTGGATCAGCTGAAGAAGACTGGACTCCAAGCTGCTCCTGCTGATCACCGCTATACTGGACCTGAAGATGTGACCTGTGATTTCTGCACTGGGAGAAAACTGAAAGCCATCAAGTCCTGTTTAGTCTGTCTGGCCTCTTACTGTGAGAAACATCTTCAGCCTCATTATGATGTGGCTCCTTTAAAGAAACACAAACTGGTGGAGCCAAACAAGAACCTCCAGGAGAACATCTGCACTGTGGATGAACATCAAGGCCACAACACAGTGTCAGCTGCAGCAGAAAGGACTGAGAGGCAGAGAGAGCTGGAGGAGAGACGAGGAAACATCCAGCAGAGAATCCAGGACAGAGAGAAAGATGTGAAGCTGCTTCAACAGGAGGTGGAGGCCATCAATCACTCTGCTGATAAAACAGTGGAGGACAGTGAGAAGATCTTCACTGAGCTGATCCGTCTCCTCCAG